>OVAN01001155.1:0-44363 GCA_900406275.1 Anastatica hierochuntica | reverse complement strand
TAAATGAAGTTGCTTTTGATAAATTGATTTGTGAAGAAAAAATAGGCTGATATGGAGGCTTTTGGGAGAAACTTATAATGTTGGACTGGGATAGCTGATGGGTCTTGAGACCCAGAAAAGTGAGAAGAATGGATGTTGTTTTTTTAGCTGAGAATGTGTTTTGTAAACAGCAGGACGTCTGTTCTGGAAAAAACATGTCGTTCGGATCTGATGTGGCAGAAGGAGGAGTGTTTTGGTTGATGGCTTAGGTGGATGATCCTTTTAATTAGTTAGATGATCGATTATGGTTATTTATTTGTAAAATATGATTCTCATATTTATTATGTTAATAGTTAATGATGATCCTATGTTAACTAAAAAATTAAAATGCTTTAAATTATGTGGAAAATTTACGATCGAATTCGTTGGAGGTACAAGACAAGACACATATGATCGAGGAGGATTCCATCCTACTAAATCCGTTTTAAATAATCAGAGTATTTAACCGGGAATCGGTAATGGGTCGAGAAGGCCCATAACGAAATCAAGAATAGTCAACAAAGTCAACGAAATCGGAATGCATTAACTGACACATTGATGAGGGGGAGATCCGAAGATCAATGCTCAATGGCGGTTACACATGCTGGAGAAGGATAAAAGGATAAGGGAGAGCACAAAGAAAGGGGACCAATTTCGAAATTCTCAAGCACAGAGACAAACTTTCATACTAGTTTCTTTTGCTCTAACATTGTATTTCATCATTTCATCAATATATTTAATCAAATTGTCGCACTCTTTGCTTCTTTATTGCATATTAAACACCTCGGTTCGGAGTTGAATTTCGAGATCCATCAACTGGCGTTAGAAGGAGGGTGGATTCCGCTTCGCTACATCTGACTTCCACAACCGAACCTCAGGTAAACCTGTCCTCACTTCCGTTCCACATTTTACATGGTCGTTCTTTCTTTGGTGGTTTCAGGAAATCATGTCTGGAAACAACGGAGAGAACGACGGTAACGGAACGCCACCACCACTGTTGATCAATGACGACACAAACAACGCGGTGCCTCAAGATCCGGTAGCACAGACAGTCAACGTACAAGAGGCGCTGACTCAACTGCCCAAAAATATGCAGGGAATCTTCACTCTCCTCCTAGAGGCGAATGAAAGACAGGAGGCGCATGAACGACAATCAAGGCAAAAGTTGGAGGAATTGGCCCAGATCCATGCCACTCAACAAGCGAGGTTGAATTCTCTATCATCGCAATCACCTCGGGGGCTACAAGATCCAGCCACCCGACCTGACCATAATGGCGTAAACGCCAATCGAAGGTGAAGCGATGGTGATACACCAGGGCAGCGAGAGTCAGGCCTAGTGGGGGCACATGTGCAGGCAGATACCGAGCTCTCGACGTTGAGGCAAACCCTTGCCTAGGCCACGGCCGAGCTCCGAACAATGCAATCGCAGATCCACAAAGCAACCAGCTCGGCGCATGAGGTCGACAGAGTAATAGAGGAGACATAGAAAACCCCGTTCACGCATCGCATCATAAGCGCGACCATACTGAGCATCAAACTTAAGATCGCGCCGTATGAAAGAAAAAAATATCCCCGAGCTCATATGATAGCGTTCTGCATCGCAATGGGCAGGGTCAAGTTCAGAGCAGACAACAAAGACGTTGGGTACTGCCAGCTCTTTGTCGAATATCTGTCAGGAGCTGCCCTCAATTAGTTCTCACGCCTGAAGGCTAATACCATTGACAACTTTAATGAATTGTCAACAACTTTCATCAAGCACTACTCGATGTACATCGAGAGGGGAGCTTCAGATGCCGACGTGTGGACTATGTCACAAAAGAAGGATGAATCTTTACATTCATTCTTGGTTCGATTCAAGTCGGTAAACTCCAATATATCGTTGTTAGTGACAAGGCCAGAATTGCGGCACTAAGGAATGCTCTCTTGTATAACTCCCGCTTCCGGGAAGATCTAATACTGAACCGACCTGTCTCCCTGGAAGATGCGCTTCACCGAGCCTCAAGGTTCGTTCAGATCGAGGACAAAAAGTAGGCATACACAGAAAAACACGCTGCAGTTTCGAAATCGACCTCTAGAGAAAAATCAAGGGATGAAAATGACGCTCGGTGGCCATCTAGAAGTTCTCACTCTGTTGAAAGCTCATCAAAACAACGATCGTACCAAATTTCAGGGTAGAGAAAACAAGACAGGGGCTCAGGAGCAGGATGCAAGCCGCGATCCAACACTTGGACAAGGAGTGATGAAGCGAAGGAGTCGGAAAAATATTATGAGTATCATAACGCCACAGGACACACGATGGAAGAATGTAATAGTTTCAAGTAGTACTTGTTCAACAAGTACCAGTCGGAGGAGTTAGCCCAACAAGATGACCAACCTACACAAGCACGACACCACAATAACACATGTCCCCAAAGCGAGATAGAGAACAGCGGAGCCCGGAAATTGCAGAACCGCCAACAACAAGGAAGTGAATCAACATGAGAATAGGGGCAAGCCCGTTGTGCGATGACTCGGTCCGGTCTATCAAGAGCAACAACAGGCAGGTAAGCTCGGAAGCTAACGAAACAGGCGCGCCAGCGTCGCACGACACAATTATGGCATTTTCCGAGCACAAAGCGAGACGCGTCAGTCACCCACATAACGATGCCCTAGTATTAAAGTTAATATTAGAGGACTACAAAATAGCACAGGCTCTTTTCGACCCCGGAAGCACGATAAATGTCCTTTGCAAAGAAACGTTTGATAAGATGGGGGTCTCAGAGGCAAAAATGACAAGGTCAACGCAGCCTCTAACATCTTTCAATGGGGAGACTATGATGTCGATAGGAACAATCGAGCTCAGTATATACCTAGGGGATTTCAAGATGAAGACACAATTCGTAGTCGTGAATGCACCAGACATATACAACGTCATCCTCAGCACTCTGTGGATCCACTTGATGCGAGTCGTTCCATCAACTTACTACCAGTGAATCAAGTTCCCGGCAGCTTAAGGGAATCAACTGCACTCATGTACCCCGATGACAGGGACAAGACGACCTTTGTAAAAGACAGAGGAATGTACTGCTACAAGGTAATGTCATTTGGGCTAGAAAATGCTGGAGCAACCTACCAAAGGTTAGTCAACAAAATGTTCTCCGAACAGTTCGGTAAAACCATGGAGATGTATATCGACGACATGTTAGTCAAGTCATTACGAGAGGATGATCACGTTGGGCATCTCCGGGAATGTTTCTCCGTCCTCAGTAAATACGGAAGGAAGCTGAATCCGGAGAAATGCACATTTGCCGTCACTTCAGGAGAATTTTTGGGGTACTTGGTGACGCAAATGGGAATCAAGGCTAACCCCAAACAACTCTCCGCAGTACTGGACATGTGGTCACCAACCACCATGTGGGACATCCAGCACCTAACGGGTCGGATAGCCGCCCTAAGCAGATTTATTTCACGTTCCACAGACAAATATCTCCCTTTCTACCAAAAGCTACGGTCGAACAAGAAGTTTGAGTGGGACGAATCGTGTGAGGCAGCATTTCAGCAATTAAAAACGTATCTGACCACGCCTCCAGTATTGTCCAAACCCGAAACCGCTGAAGTACTATATCTGTACATAGCAGTTTCTAGCGCGGCAGTCAGCGGCGTCCTAGTCCGAGAAGAAAGGAACAAACAAAAACCTATTTTCTACATAAGCAATTCCCTAGCTGATGCGAAAACTTGATACATGATGATGGAGAAATTGGCGCTAGCAGTCGTGACCTCGGCAAGGAAACTCCAACCTTACTTCCAGTCGTACTCTATCACAGTATTGTTAAATCACCCATTCCGCATTATCCTGCACAGTCCAATGCAATCGGGATTACTAGCTAAATGGGCAATAGAGCTAAGTTAGTATGATATCGAGTATAAATCACGAACGACGCTTAAGTCACATGTGCTAGCTAATTTCCTCATTGAGGCCACGCCCAAAGAGAGCCAAGGACCAGAACCCGAAGCCGCATGGAAGCTTCATGTGGATGGGTCTTCATCCCAAAAGGGATCTGACGTAGGAGTACAACTCATCTCTCCTACAGGCGAAGCTCTCGAGCAGTCCCTCCGTTTAACATTCCCCGCATCGAACAATGAAGTCGAATACGAGGCCCTGCTCGTCGGGCTACGACTAGCAAAGTCCATCAAAGCCAAGAAACTCGAAGTATTATGTGACTCTCAGCTTGTCGCCAATCAGTATAACGGCGAGTATAAAGCTCGGGATGACATGATGACGGCGTATCTCAAGCTCGTACTTGAGGAAGCAGATACATTAGAAAGCTTCACCTTGACCAAAGTACCGCGCAAGGAAAATTCAGCAGCGGACGCGTTAGCGGCGCTGGCTTCTGCATCACAGGAACCTCTCAGCCGCATGATCCTAGTACAAACCCTAACGCAATCCAGCATTTCCGGTACATCACCCGGCCAGGACCTCGACAACCCTGGGATCGACCTTGCGCAGGCCCAAACCATGGCACTCTAAGAGGACAACTTAGGGGAGGATCCATAGGCGCACACCAGAAGGAAAATGGCAAGCGCGGAAACTAAAGCAACGAAGCGCCCAATATTCACTGTTTGAAGATAAGTTGTATCGTAGAAGCGACACCAGGATCGTCTTATATTGCATGCATGGTGACGAGGTTCGCCAGGTCCTCAAAGAAGTCCACTCAAGAGTCAATGGAAATCATGCGGGCGGAAGGTCAAGCAAGGCTACTACTGGCCAACTATGGAACAAGAATATTTAGCTTACGTCCGGAAGTTCGAAAGATGCCAAAGATATGCTCCGGCAATCCATCAGCCGACCAAGCTAATGAAGTCAGTAGCGACACCGTATCCATTTATGAAATGGGCAATGGATATAGTCGGTCCCTGGCACAAATCGGATAAGAAGTAGTATGTTTTGGTGCTTACGGACTACTTTACGAAATGGGTTGAAGTCAAGGCATACGCAACCATAAAGGATCGGCAGGTGATAGATTTCTTATGGAAGAATATCCTCTCCCAACATGGCATTCCTTACGCCATTTTGACGGACAATGGGACACAATTCACCTCCAAAGACTTCGAAATTTTTTGCGTTGTCTACAACATCACGATCCAATACTCCACGCCTCACAACCCACAAGGCAACGACCAAGCTTAAGCAACCAACAAGAGAATCGTAGAGGGCCTCAAGAAGCGGTTAACTTTTAAAAAGGAGGGTTGGGCCTTCGAGCTCGATGGCGTATTATGATCACACCGAACTACTCCACGACGAGGCACCCAACAGTCGCCATATTCCTTAGTCTACGGAGTTGAAGCCGTCATCCCCGCTGAAGTACGAGTTCCAACCTTACGACGACGGGTTCTCCCGGAAGTTGAGCGTACAGATGATGAAATGTTACGTAACAACCTTGATACCATGGAGGAGAAATGGGACCTCGCTTTCGTTCATCTCCAGGATTATCAGAACCAGGTGGCACAGTATTACAACAAAAACGTTAGCCCAAGAGCGTTTCGGGAGGGCGATCTGGTGTTACAACGAGTAGTGTAAAATACATCGGAATACCAAGCCGGGAAGCTCGACGCCAATTGGGAAGACCCGTACAGTGAAAGTCGAGTCGTCAAGCCGGGGATTTATGAGCTCCTTCGCATGGAAGACAAACAAGAACCTCGCTCTTGGAGCTCGGTTAACCTAAATAATTATTACTATCGAAATTAAAAAAAAAAAGATCGTGGTTCCACGAACCTATCACTGTAATCGAACTACGAAATGACTTGATCCCTCCTGAGTACGTAGGCAGCCCGACTATGGGTACCACTGTTATATTTTAAAAATACCATTTTGTCACAGAATCATTCTCAAAAGTTTTCGTCTCATTTTTCTGAGCTTTTGCACGTCGGCGCCCTGGCCAGGCTGTCCGATCCAGTTGCGCATTTCTCACAAATACCTTGGTGAAACGACACCTCGATCATGGAATGGCAACCTCTATATGGTTTCATCCCGATCTAATATGAACTTAAGCATACTAAAGATAGTCGGGCCATGCCCGCGAAAACACTTTTGAAATTTAAAAGTGTGGCACAGGGTAAGCCAGCACTGGACTGCACCTAGACACCTCGTCTACCAACAAGGTAAGTCGGAGTCCTTCTCCGCGCTTACAATCACCACTTCATAGAAAGGTGAAATATTAGTTAAAAAGAACTAACAAGAAGAGGGCTCTCGTATTCCTTACAAACAAAATAACCTACGTAAAGCAAAAAGGAACTCTCCTTAACATTCTAGCTAAGTCAAAGTCACCGGTCTTGAATGGTGTTCTATTGAGACGTGTTCACCAGTCTTAGCGCGCTCTATGAAACAACGCCATTCAAGACCAATAGTGTTCCATTGAAACGTGTTAATCAGCCGTATGCAACTGCGTTGGGTATTCTCAAAGTCAACACTGAGAAACTAGGCAAAGAGTGGGTTGAAGAAAGGTATACATCGAGTTTGTAAGAAAGGTTGCGCAGATTAAGTTGAAAACAGCAACACAAACATAAACGAAAAATGCAAAGCGCTGAACGAGATGACTTAAGCATAAAATAAAAACCCCAAGGGCACAAAGTTGCGAATTTAAAACCCTCCTGGGTACACAAAGTTAAAAATTGAGGCCCTCCCAGGCGTACAAGACAAAAAGATTTAAAAAAGGAAACGATTCATTAAAATGCCACAGACGGCCTACTCTTGATTCTTTGACAGCTCAGGGGCAAGACTAGGAGAGATGATCGTGGTGTTTGACCCAAAATGGTCAACTTGGAGAGTTGTGGAAGCCGGATGGAGGTCGCTGGTGGCGGCAGGGGTCTCTACGGTAGGCGAAATTAAAGGACTGGGAGCCAGAGTCTGCAAGGCTGGGTTAGCAGCCATGGAGGTAACCTCCGCCTCAACAGAGGTAAAAGTCGATCCGAAAAGAGCAGCCAAAGTAGACCCGCCGGAGCTCTCAGAGACTGGAGAGACCCGAAGGTCCTTCTTGAGGTCGAGCTCGACAATGTCCATCTCGTTGAGTTTGGCTTGGAAACTTTCAAGCGCGTCGATCATTTTCTGCCCCTCATAATCCAGGTCGGGAGCCTCCTAGCCTTGAGCTTAGCCAGCAACTCTGCCCGACTCCAGGCCTGCGACTGTAGGAGAGCATTTTCCTGGACGAGCTTTAGATCCTTAACCGCTTGCTCGATTATTTCAAATTGAGCCTTGTATTTGACCGTCGCCTCTTTCCGAGCTTTCTTGGCTGCCTTTCGGCCTCCTCTTTCACCCCGCACCTTAAGCCTGGAGGTCTCTTCGGCGAACAACTTAGCAGTTGATTCCGCCTTCTAGGCTAACTCGGTCGCCCTCTTCTGAAACACTTCCAGCTCTGCGGTCAACCTCTCCTCCTCTTTCTGAGCATCACCCTGAGCTGTCTGCAACTCGTTGAACAGATCGGTTTCCCTCCTTTTAACCTCCTCAAGACCAACCTTCAACTGATCTATTCTCCCCTTAGCCTCCTCCTGAGCGACTCTCAGCTGGTCTTTGGCTTGGGATAGCGATGACCTCATTGCTGAATCACTTGCCTCGAGCTTGAAGACCTTTTTAACGAGTCCTTTGTTTTTGAACTCGAAGTCCACAACAATTTTGACGACCTTGGAGCGTTGTCCATGCTCAGCCTTCAGGTCGCGATAATCCCTATCTACCGCCTTCTTTAACTCCTTCAGTGCCGCCTCATACTCCAAGCGGAGGCGGTTAGTCAAGCCTGTACCCTGGAACGAGAGAACAAGGGGGTTAAGACTAGGAAACATAGTCGCCCGTGTTAGAATAATAGCAACAACAGTTAGGAAACATTACCTCTATGTTGTGAGCACAGAGCTGTTGGTAGGTGGCAGAGGGCCCCTAGAGTCTCTCAGGGAGTATTGGATCACCAACAAGACGAATGATCCAGCACAAAGCCTCTACGGCGGCTTTGTCTTCAATAAGGGGAGAAAGCCTCGCAAATGCGAAATTGAAGGAATAGTCCCCCAACTCCTTCAGGGAGTCAGGTTGGGAGGAGAAGGTCAATGACTTAGCATCCTTTGGAAGTCCTTTGTCTTTCGACCTCCTTGACTCTGACCTTTGCAAATCGGATGATCTCTTCTCCTCCAACCTTGAATAGTCAGGGGATTTCCCGCTATCCGTCTTCTGCCTTTTTGCAGGTTCAGCAGGAGCGGAATTGGTCCTTTTCTTCGAACTGGAGTCAAGGCTGCCAGATAGAGACGAGGACGAAGCTTTCTTGGCGGAAGCATCCTTGGAGGACTGAGAAGAGGAGTCCTTGCCCTATTTGTTGACAAAGGAGTCCCTGACTTTGGAAGAAGCGGTGTCCTTCCCAGAAGTCGTCGAAGGGTCCGCTGCACCCCTAGGTGGAGGAGGCACGGTCAGAGAGCTAGGTCTGCTAGAAGACTTCTCTGAGATCCTCCCGAGGGATCGACCACTCTAAGGGAGGTCAGCGAGCTGAATGTCGGAACGCCCTTCCCTCTCCAACTGGTCCTTCTCTGCCCACAGCCTGACAGTCTCTTCGTCTTCAGCTTTGTCCTTAGCAGCTTTTTCAGCCGCAACTTTCTCTTCTGCTGCTTGTTCATCTACAGGTCGAGCACTTTCCGCTTTCTCTGCGACAGCTTTTTCCCTTTTAGCCCCTTTTGCAAGCAGCTTCTGCAACTCTCTTTTCCAAGTTTGGAAGTTGAACTATTGGGCGTACCATCTTGGTAGGTGGGTTAACACGAAGAGGGGAAGGAGGCGGTGATAGATGTTGTTCCCTAGCAGCTAGGGTGGCGATAGCGTGTGCAATACAGGTTGAGTTGAAGTAAATCCAAGCTCTGTTGTCAACCCCCTTCAGAGCAGCAAGGTCGTCCTTCAAATTGGGAAAGTCACGAGCTTTCTTGGTCTAAGGCCGAACTGCAAAACGAAAAAGAAACAGTTCAGTAGCAAGACCTAGTGAAGACTTACCAGGAACGGATGACCTAAAGAGGTTGCCTACCAGCCTCAAGATTCCACAGTATGTGTGTGGACTCAGCAAAGCGTTCAGGGAGGGAGTTGGAGTCAGCAAGGACATAAAAGTAGGTTTGCTCCCAATTGTCGACCTTGTTATCTAGAAGTGTAACTAGCTGGGGTGGACCAGAGACGTAAAATTGCCTCGTTTTATTGGTGTTAGGTTTGAAGGAAGAAAGGCGTTTCAGTAGCTGAACATCCAATCTAACATTGGCCTCAGCTGCGATAACCAGAAGCCCTAGGATGGTTCTGATGCTTCCGCCAATAATTGGGAGATAGCAATTTGACAGCGAAGACAGTACAATAGCAGCAGGTCAGGGAGAGGAATACAGAGTCGACTACTAAGAAAGTAGGACACGTAGACGCAAAAGTAACTCGGAGGGACAATCTAGGGAATTTTATCAGCGGTCGGAAGTTGAATGACCACCGTATCAGGAATCTCACACGACTCCCTTAGGAATTTTATTGATTCTGTAGTTCTCGTCGTAGGAGAAACGTCAAAGAACTCTGCCGCACCGGCAATGGCGATTGGGACTGCGGAGACAGCGGGAAGTTTTGCTTCATCTAGGAGGTCTTCGTCGTCGAGCAAGGCCCGTGGAATGTCACCTCCCCAACCGATTGTAGAATCTGAGTGGTGAAAAGGCAGAGTAATGGGGGGCGAATCCGGAGAAGGCCTCTCTCCGAAAGACCCGGGGGTTTCCCTGATAGTGGCGGAAGAGGAAGGAGGACGATTCGATGACCCTTTGTGGACAAGGAAGGCAGCAGGGTCCATTGTAGCCACTCGTAGAAGTAATTACGACAAGGGAAGAGGGAAGAAGATGCACTAAACCGAAAAAGGGGCCGAAAGCAAAACATTGGAAGAAAATAAGAATTGGGAGGAATATATTCAAGCACTAAAC
The DNA here is from genome assembly GCA_900406275.1 of Anastatica hierochuntica. Lineage (NCBI taxonomy): Eukaryota > Viridiplantae > Streptophyta > Magnoliopsida > Brassicales > Brassicaceae > Anastatica > Anastatica hierochuntica. The sequence continues at coordinate 34,418 of OVAN01001155.1, read as the reverse complement.
TTTTTTCACAGAGGAAGCTGAAGCGTAAAGGGAGAAGGAAGTGAAAGGTCTCACCTTTTAAATGATACGTCTCTCATCGTTGACATGGGCGGCAGAACAGTCGCAGTGGGACCCACATCAAATTAATTCAAATCTTTTTGTGAGAAATCGGTCAGGTTATGAAAACCCGGTCTAGAAACAACAATTCAAATCGACCTGAGTCAAATCAAAATCAAATCAAATCAATTCCCAGGCAAACTAAGGGAGGAAACTGAATCTTTGATTGAAAGCCTGAATATTCAAACAAGATTTGATTCTCTCAAATTTCCAAACTTCACCAAAAAATAGCTGCGTAAAAATCCTGCTCGACGAGTCTTTAATCAATTGTCCTTGGTGAGCTTCAGGGGGGCTCTTGATGGAGGTAGATTCCACCCTACCAAATCCGGTTTGAATAATCAGAGTATTGAACCGGGAATTGGCAATGGGTCGAGATGACCCATAACAAAATCAAAGGGAACACAAAGAAGGGTATGGGCCGCAGGAGAAGAGAATGCCCAAATCACTAAAAATAGTCAACAAAGTTAACGAAATCGGAATGCATTAACTGACACATTTATGGGGGGGGGGGGAGATCCGGAGATCAATGCTCAATGGCGGTTACACATGCTGGAGAAGGATAAAAGGAGAAGGGAGAACACAAAGAATGGGGACCAATTTCAAAATTCTCAAGCACAAAAGACAAACTTTCATACTAGTTTCTTTTGCTCTAACATTGTATTTCATCATTTCATCAATATATTTAATCAAATTTTCGCACTCTTTTCTTCGTCTTTATATATTAAACACCTCGGTTCGGAGTTGGATTTTGAGATCCATCAACACAAGAGTCCAAACTTTTGACACAAGCAGTCGCGTGACAGTCTGCATTGGCGGCTTTGTGGTAGACTGCGCTTGCTGAGAGTCTGATGTACGACGAAGTTGACAAAGTCAAACACAGAAAAGACAACACAATCAACTTTGTCAGACTAACTTTGTGCAAAGATAAGCAAGTTACGAGGAATGCTATCCCCGTACCAAAGTGGAATGTGGCAAAATGAGTAGACTCGTCATTAATGCACCCTGGAGCTACAAATTGGACATTTTGGTAAAACACCAAGTTACGAGACAAATTGAACGCAACGATGGTATAGCAAACCGAAGTGTCATGGGAGCACACTAGGAAAAATGGAATTAGAGGGAAAGGCCAAGTGATTTTGAAGTCATTCTAAGAAAGAAAAACCATACAAAAAGATATAGAGAGAACTTAGAGATTCTTATCCAATGTCTATCTTTAAAACACTCAAACTCTTTGTAGTTATATTGATCAAATAACTTCAATATAACGAGATTTTCCGACTTTTATTTTGCCACATCATCATTCCTCTCTTTTATTTTCCACGTCATACTACACTCTTTGTCTTTTAGCACGAGTCCGTTTTCACCTTCATCATTTGGTGTCGTCTATGGGGACATCTTAGGAGATCTCTCTATGCAAGACTTATTTGAAAATGCCCAAATAAGCCTCAACATCGTAGCACTACCAATCCAGGGTGTTCAGACCCAACCATAGCCATTTGCCTCTCCCAACTCATGCTCAAACCCCTCTCGTAAGTGCAACCGCTCTACCCCGACTAACAGTTCAACACCATCCAACGCACTCAATGCTCCAAGCACTGTAACAAAGATTATGGCCTCAGGCTCCCAACCCTCGCAAAACACGGACGTTTGAACTCCAAAGTCAAGAATCACAGAGGTCGATAGCTCAACCGCGCCTTTAGCACCCATCATCGGGATGACACCCCAGCCCCAACCAGCCACGACATCTATCCTGGCAGAACTTGGTCCAAAAAGTTAACACACTCGTGCGAACCACCAATTCCAGATTCGATGCACTCTTGAACTCACCAACCTTCTACAACCAGAGCGCACCCATAGTACATTGCACCACCGCACCAAGGGCATCAGCTGACGGATTCCTCTCTTGCATTGGGAGACAACACGCTCCTTATGAATCAAACCACTCTGATCCATAATTTACTGCCTCGAGGTGTGGGACAACCTGTAGATTATATCAACGGCCAGTAGAGCACGTCAAGCCCCTATGCTCCTTATTCAAAAATTTCCGCCAACGATCACCCTCTTCCCGAGGCCGCAGAGTGAGAAAGACCAAGAGCTCGAGTCCATGAAACAACGTATGCTAGATATCAACTCTCACATTCACCAAGCCACCAACACCGCTCCTAAGATAGGCCGAGTACTGGGAGAGTCACATAACGTACCATTCATGACCTGGATCACCTGTTACAATATACCAGATCCAAGAAAAGTCTGCAAACCGAAGTACGGCAGGACGACAGTTCGTAGCCAGCACTTGACCATGTTCAACATAGCCATGGGCCGAGCCCAGTTTACCCTGGAAGAAAGGAATGCGGGCTACTGCTAGTTGTTCGTAGAAATCTGGAGGGAACTGCCCAGAGATGCTTCTACCGTCTGGCTGCAAACTCTATCGACAACTTCCACCAACGTTCCACAACCTTTTCGTGAAGCACTACTCCATATTCATCCAATAAGAACACTCCACGACTAACCTCTGGGTAATGACTCAAGATCGAAAGGAGAGCCTCCGGGACTTCATAGCCTGATTCATAGATGACGCATCGCGCGTTCCTATAACAGATGAAGCTGCATTACCCGCTCTATGCAACACACTCTGATACGAATCACCCTTTCGCGATGACCTCATAATAAAAAAGGCTCAAACCCTAGAGGACGCGCTTAGTCGGGCTACTTTTTTTTATTGAAGTGGAGGTAGAAAAGCTTGGTATGAGCAAGAAATACGCAAAATCGACAACGACAAAGGAAAAAGAGAAAGCTGCCGAAGAGTACCATGAACCATGCGAGCACTTCGACGCAGATTACAAAGAGAAAAAGCAAAAACGAGCAATGAAGCATCACTTGGGAAGCAGACAGGAAAACAACAACAACCCGCCCTGCCAAAACAGCAGAAGACAATGAACTCAAACCACAAATACTACAACTACCATCGAAGCACCGATCACGCAACCTCGAGATGCAGACACCTCAAGGATATCATGTTCGGCAAGTATGAGACAAGCGAGGTTGAGGTGCCAGATTACGACGAGTAACATATCGTCGGAAAGAAAACGAGACTGAACAATGCAGAGAGCAAAAAACGAAACGACGTGTTGAGGAACGAGCACCTACCCCACAAAGACAAGGGTACGAGACTACTTAAAGAGACATAGGCCAAGAATACCCCGTTGACGTGCCCCCATTAGAAACAGTGAACCCTGACACTAATCACCCCAACCGCTTCTGTTCCTCGCAAAATCGAACTACGAATGGCTTGATCCTTTTGGGGTACGTAGGAAACCCTTCACGGGGTGCAACTATTTATTAAAAAAAAGAGAGAATTTTCTGTTTTACAAAAATAACAAGTCTGAGCATTTTCCAAAGAGCACTATCACAACTCATCGCAGAGTTATCGTGGCCTAATGAGACATCACATTAAAGTCGGTATATTCCACAAACCGCATTTCCCATGAATGATGTGGATTGATCACCCATAACTTATTACAGAGAACAATGAAACCAATCTCCATAGAAAAAGGCCCAATGGAAACCAAAAAATAACCCGAGTTCTCTGATTTCTCAGGTTTTAACCCAGAGAACACCTTGCAAGTGCACAACAAATCGCAATAGTATTTCAAGGATCGAATCCACAGGGACCAAGACACACATTGTTGTTTGTTGGCTTTTTCAAATTTTAGATTAAATAAAAGCATATATTAAAACGATGTAAATTCAATAAGCTAAAAGCGTAAAGTCCCAGGGTAATTCGCAGGAAATCATGGTCAATGATCAGGAAATAAGACAAGAAAACAGATTAAGATCCATTCTAGAACTCAAATACAGAATTAGACAAATTTCCTCCTGGAGTATTTAATCCCTATGCTTAGAATAACGAAGACTAACTCCCAGTTAATTCATAAAAACTAAGCATGCATTAAAGTTCAGGTTTGATTTGTTCATAAAATACCTTAACATCAATTCTCATTGGCTAAGGATATTTTTCTCATCTAAGCGTTTATCAGGTTTCTCAACCAATTCCCATTGAATTTGTCAACCTAAAATCATGAAATAGGTGATCAATCAAGTTCGGGCATTAAGATCCACTTGATGAAGAATTCTAAAGATGTTTTCCTTGTATAACACCCTAAATTATCAAAACATGAAATCCATTGAAACCCCTAAAACCTAGCAATGAAACTACTCAGACATGGTAAATGAAACAAAGAGCATAATTAAATTGAAAGACATAATAGATTAAAGGGATTCAGAAAACTTCTCAAAAGGTTTAGGATCAGAGATTGGTCTCCCCAATTGCTTACAACTCAAAAGCTCAACAGAATAGCAAAACAAAATTTAAAACCCTAAAAAATCACCTAAGGGGGTATTTATAATGTTCTGTACAAATCTGGGACAAAAAAGAAAGAAAACCAACAGAAAAAAAGAAATTTCAGATTTTTCATCACAGAAAGGGAGCAATCGAACACCCTGAGGGATTGATCGATCACCGAAATCTCGACAAAAATTCTCCATACAATTTTTTTAGAAGGATCGATCGAGCCTACTAAGGCTCTTTAGTGGGATCGATCGATCCCACTAAGGCTTCATGTCCGGATTTTGCTCGAACATCTTTTTTCTTCAAATCATCACGAACTTCCTTAAGAACTTCTGAAATCTTCACACTTCCTTTGAATACGCCCAAACACCTCAAATACCTGAAAGCTTAAAGAAAAAACTCCGAAAAGCCTAAAAAATGTTTGAAAACTACGTTAGATATTAGTAAAAACAATAATATATCAATTCACCTCGACTTGAACCTTTTCTTGTCCTCAAGTAAAGACTAACAAAATCCAAGTTGGTGAAAATGTTTGAAAATGCAGAATTTTTGTGCATTTTTCGTGTGTTTTTTGCAAAACAAAAATAATCTATTTTTTCATGCACATTCTGGACAGGGCCAGTTCTTTCAGTACAAGTCTCAATATTTGCTAAAAACAGCCAAGAAACCAAAGACAAAGAGATGTTTAACTACCTAATCATTCCACTAACCAATCTTAAGCAGTAGAGTATATTATGTCAATCATGTTCTCTCCATTGTTTTTGCACCAAGATGAAAGATGCGAAAATGATTGGATTTAGATATGAGGAAAGGTGAAGGCGTGGTACCAAACTAAAGATGAGTCTGGCCATTCAGGAAGAAAAGAGTGGTAAAAAGGTAGAACATTCTGAATGTTAGTGGTTCAATCCTTGACAAGACACTGATGAGGAAAATTAAGTTCAGTTAAATAGTCAAGATAAATAGAGTTAACGTTAGATCAAATTGAATATACTAGCTGGAACTTTAAGGTAGGGAATTCAACCATAAGGTTCACTGGCTTCATTGTACTAACATCCTCTGCAACAAAATGGTCATTTTAGAAATCACAAAAGAAAACAAAGCAATTGGTTCAGCATTCATAATTGATTTCCGTCTTAATCCCCTACAAAGTTTTGACTCAATAAAACATTTGATTTTGAAATTTTTTTGAAAACGCTAAAAATAACAAAAATAACAAACGAAAAATTCATTAGTAACCAACACCCTCCCAAGACTTACTTTACATCGTCCCAGTGTGAGAATAAGAACAAAAGAGAAATCATCAACCCCCAAAGAAATTCATCACACATTCCCCTAGTTCATGCTTCTAAACCATCAAGAAAAACAATCATCATGAAATTGTAAGGTGAAGTCGAATTTCTCAAAAATCTCTAATTCCTAAGTTCTCAAATCCTAAATCATCAAATCTCTCATCAAAATCACATTTAAGTCTGTTTCTCATCATCATAGACACGCATATACACCATTATAAACAAGAAACATAAGACAAAATCAAGTTCAGTTTGAGTCTCTAGAAAACCCAAATTAAAACTTAATTTTCCTGCACAAAATAGGATATAGAGAGAACATACCTTACTAACTCAAAAAATCGTTAGTACCAGTGAAAGAGCTCAAAAAACTGATCAAGTTAGACACTTGAATCGCAAAAATCGGCTAAGTATTGAGGATTGAAGAAAATTTTGAAGGATAAAGAAATATGGTTGAAGGGGGTAACTTTTCTGTGAAATTTTTTGGTTTTGATCTTTTAAATCGAATTATGAAAATTAAAACAGATTTTCGGCTAATGTAAGTAAAAATAAACCAAAATCAGACTAAAAACGAAAACTTACCTGGACCGATCGATCAGAGGACCGATCGATCACAATCCTCCGCCACGGATTGCGGTCGATCACCTCTCTTCCAATTTTTTTTGCTAAAACTTTAAACACACGAAAACTAAAGCCAAAAATCAATATGTTAGTGAAAAAAAGAAAAACTAAATAAGAAAAATAATCTTACCAGTGGGTTGCTTCTCACTTAGCGCTTGTTTAAAGTCATAACCTGACTTTAGGAGTTGGGTATTAGTCTCGGTGAACATGGGAATTTTTTCCAAAAAATTCCCTCTATTAAACATTTTGAGCTTCAGGACACTGTCCATGAGTACTTTAACAGCTTCCAGGACCTTCTCCTTCAAATCTGAGGTGAAAATATCTCGAACTTTTGCAAAAGGCTTTGAAATTCCTTTAGTTTGCACCTTATACTCAATCACACCACCAAAACAACTCTGACGTATGAACATCAAATGAGAATCTCCATCAATCCTTTTACACTTCAGTTTTTCCTTAGCTTTTTTACCAAACTTACGTGTTGCGATGCAAAAGTATCTATCAAAGAATTCCTTGACCTTGCTCTTTGCGCTTAAATCTTCCTGAAAAATAGCTACATGTACAAATCCATCAATCACACTAACACATGTGGCAAGATGTGTACCTTGGTATGTGGGCACAACTCTGTAGTAGACATTCTCGTAAATGTTTGCAAATGTGATCCTCTTCTTAGGAAAATCAACCATCGTACCCGTTGTGGCTAGAAAGGTTCTTCCCAGAATCAACGGCATATCAGAGCCATTGTTCATCTCCACTACCTAAAAATCAGTAGGAGCAAGACAATTACCCACTTTCACATCTAAATTATTAACAGTTCCTTGTGGAGACTTTTTGGAAGAGTCTGCGAACTCCAGGGTCAGCTTTGGAGCCTTTATAACAAGACCCAATCTCTTAGTAATGACCTTGGACATAATACTAACTGTAGAGCCAGTATTACATAAAGAATCAGTGAACTCGACCCATAAAATAGAACATGGTACTTCAAACTTCCTGGGGTCATCTATCTTGGGAAATTTCTTCATCGATACAAATGCATTTATAGCCTTGACAAACAATGCCTCGATCTCCTCAATAGTCTCTCTCGCATCGAACAATGCCTTGAAGAACTGATTCAGATGATAATGCTCCCAAGCATCTTCAAACGACGTGTTAGGGATCATTTTCACTCTTTTATGAAATCCATCGAGAGACTTCTTATTGATAGGTTTCCTTAGATGTTGAGGCACTATGGGGTATGACACTTTAGGAGTGTATTTGCGATCAAGAATCGCAGAAGATGAGGGATTCTTTTTTAAGATGTTATCAACTTTGCAGGATCGTCCTCATCACCCTCTCTGTCATTCTCAGATTTAACGGCATTGCACTGCGCTTTGGGGTTCACTTCTGCTTTCTCAGGAAGAGTTAGTGGAGATCTCTTAACTGTTTTAGTTGTGTGAGCCAATTGGATATCCATCTTCTTCACATGTGGAGAGAGAGATTCGAACTTGTTATTAAGTTCATTATACATGTCATCTACTTTCGCATTGCTAACCTTCTGTCCCTCTAGAATCTACTACATCATGTCTACAAGTTTATTCTCCTGAGGGGCTGACTCTTGCTGAAAATTCTGGAAACCAGAGAAGTTCCCAGATGTCTGGCCTTTATTTTGAAACTTATGTGGAAAATTCGTCACGCCTGAATTTTGCACGGACGTTTTTTCCCTGAATACTTGAATATGTATTTTGCACGAACTGATTTCCTGTAGTTCCCTGCTGAATGCCACTGTTGCCCGGAATTTTCGCGAAAGTTTTTCCAAAGATATTTCCTGTGCACAAATTTTGCACGAAAGTTTTTCCTTGAAAAGCTACTAGAGGGTAGCTGTAGTCTTGAGGGTTCTCAACAACATTGTTATTTCTGTAAGAAAAATTCAAATGATTCCTGTAATACTGATTGAACCCTTTGTTGTCTTGATACCCCATGTAGTTCACTTCTTCAACATTTTCAGCATCTGTCAGCGTGCAAATCTCTGCATTTATGAATGTGACATCCTTGCAGAAGCTCACATGCCTCTGCTGGTTCAGCTGGCTCTTCAATATCTGAGCCATCATCAATCTCAACTTAGATATTTGGGTACTTTCAGAAGTTTCCCCTTTTGATCCCCTGACATAGTCAGGACAATGATTGCTGTTACTGGCTGTCAGGTTCTCAATTAGATAGTAGACATCATCCACGGACTTAGTCATGAAACCTCCATTGTTGGTTGTGTCTAGAGAGAGCTGGTACCTCTCATATATACCTCTGTAGAAAGTATTCAGTAGGCACTCCCTAGAGAAACCGTCGTGGGGACAGTCCCTCGTGTATTCCATGAATCGTTCCCAAGCTTCAAAGAATGATTTAGTTGCTCCCTACTGAAATCCTAAAATCTTGTTCCTTAACTGGTTAGATCTTGACTTAGTGTAAAAGTGAGCAAGGAGTGCCCCCCTTGACTTCGTCCCAGGAGGTAGGAGACACCAGGGGAAGTGATTTGTACCATCTTTGGGCTTTATCACCCAGAGAGAAAACAAACAACTTGCACTGCAGGTAGTCTGGTGGAGGTTGAACACCGTTGGAGCGAGTGGTGCTTGCGATTTCTTCAATCATCTTGAGATGCTCCATTGGGTGTTCAGCAACAAGGTCATGGAAAAAATTCTGCTTCACCAACTGGATCACATGAGTCTTGATCTCGTAGTCTTGCCTCTCAATAGGCGATAGTCTGATGGTACTTCTGTTCACGAAGAATGTCTTTGGTGAATCGAAATCTCCTGTAGTGGGCCATACGACATCAGTAGCACATTCTGGTTGTGCTGCGCAGCTTGTGGTACATTCTGGCCGCCTTGCGGCATCAACTGCGGTACTAAGCTCTGTTGGGCTAATCGTTGCTGCTCTAGATGAGCAAGATCCCTAAAACCTAACAATGAAACTATGCAGACATGGTAAAGGAAACAAAGAGCATAATTGAATTGAAAGACATAATAGACTAAAGGGGTTAAGAAAACTTCTCCAAAAGGTTTAGGATCAAAGATTGGTCTCCCTAATTGCTTACAACTCAAAAGCTCGAAAGAATAGCAAAATAAAGTGTTAAACCCTAAAATTTTAAAAATGACCTAAGGGGGTAATTATAATGTTCTGTATAAACCTGGGCAAAAAAGAAAACCAACATAAAAAAGAAATTTCAGATTTTTCGTTACAAGAAGGGATCGACCCAGCATCCTAAGGGATCGATCGATCACTTAAATCTCAGCAAAATTCTCCATACAATGTTTTTAGTAGGATCAATCGAGCCTACTAAGGCCCTTTAGTGGAATCGATCGATCCCACTTCGATCCCACTAAGGCTTCACGCCCAGATTTTGCTCGAACATCTTTTTTTCTTCAAATCGTCACAAACTTTTTTAGAAACTTATGAAATCTTCACACATAATTTGAATACGCTCAAACACCTAAAATACCTGAAAGCTCAAAGAAAAGAGTCCAAAAAGCCTGAAAATGTTTGAAAACTACGTTAGATATTAGTAAAACACGAATATATCATTCTCCCCGCTATGTCGTGTTGATATCATCAACACGGTGTCAATAGACTTAACACCAATAAGTCGGGTCTTTCCCGCTATGTCGTGCTGATATCATCAGCCCGATGTAAAGATACATAACACAAACAAGTCTGGTCCTCCCCACTATGTCGTGCTAATATCGTCAGCACAATGTAAAGAGACATAACGCCAATAAGTTGGGTCCTCCCCGCTATGTCGTGTTGATATCATCAGCATGATGTAAAGAGCCGTAACACAAACAAGCCGGGTCTCCCCTGCTATGTCGTGCTAACACCATTAGCACGACATAAATAGAAAACATACAGTCAAGACGGGTCAAGCCCGTTATATTGTACGAGATAATACGCAACAATAAAAGCGAATGAAAAAAAGAGAACAGTCATTTAACCTAAAAAGCACCTTCGAAAGCCCGAGACAGACTACTGCTATGTGGCAAGACAGCACGAGCACATTTGAAGACTTGTCTTGGAAATGCGCCAAGCAACATTCCACAGCCCGCTTGCTCCTCACTAGTCTGCTCTGGATACCCTTGTCTTACAAATCAATGCGACAACAGACTGAGGGGGGGGGACTAGTTGTTGGAGGTGGATTAGACACCCACACAATGTCTAGCCCCTTTCCAAGGTAAGTCCAAAAGTATAAAAATCCCAAAGCCCATTTCAGATTAATAAAGTGTAAAAAGCCCATCAAGGCAATTAGGTCTCAGCCCGAGGTGAAAGCCTCTTCCCAAAAGAGGTGACATCATTGTTTTACATGTCCGCACGAGGTACATGACAAGGCACTAGAGTCCAAACTTCTGATATAAGAAGGTGCGTGACAGTCTGCATTGGCGGCCTTGTGGTAGATTGCGCTTTCCCAGAGCCCGATGTACGACGAAGTTGTCCAAGCCAAATACAGAAAAGGCAGGACAATCAACTTTGTCAGAATAACTTTCTACAAAGATAGAGCAAGTTACGAGGAAGGTTGACCTCGTACCAAAGTGGAATGTGGCAGAAGGAGCAGACTCGTCATTAATGTACCATATAGCTACAAATTGGACATTTCGGTGAAACACCAAGTTACGAGACAAATTGAGCCCGACGGCGGTATGGCATACCGAGGTGTCACAGAAATACACTAGGAAAAATGGAATTGGAGGAAAAACTCTTATGTAAAAAGGAGACTTTGGCAAAAGAAAGGCCAAGTGATTTTGAAGTCATTCTAAAAAAGAAAAACCATACAAAAAGATCTAAAGAGAACTTAGAAATTCTTATCAAATGTCTATCTTTAAAAACAACCAAAATCTTTGTAGTTACATTGATCAAATAACTTCAATATAACGAGATTCTTCGGCTTTCATTGTGCCACGACATCATTCCCCTCTTTTATTTTCTACGTCATACTACTCTCTTTGTCTTTTAGCAAGAGCCCGATTCCACCTTCTTCAAAATTTGAAGTTCAATGTGCATCGCTCCTGATCGCTTGTGCCACTTGCTTTGCTTAAATCAATATATGAATCGGTCTTGTACCATGGTCCCTACTTTTTTCGACGTTTGATGTATCACATAATCAGAAGTGTTCAAACTTGTCCAAATTTATTTTCTTATTTTGCGTAACAAAATAAAGTTAGATTTTATTACACCAACTAAAAAAATAAATTTTAATTCTTGTTTACTTAAATAATTTTTTAAACTCTTTTTGGTTTTGAGCAGCACAAGTGGTACAGTGGTTACCACCTCTATTGGTCAAGCTCACTTACCTGGATTCGAATCCGGGGTGATGCCCTTTTCAGCGAACTACTAAGCCACTAGGCTGATGGCAAAAAAAAAACTCTTTTTGGTTTTAGACGGTGTACTCCTCGCACATTCTTATGACATGATCATCTTATTAGTAGTTTGGTTCTACGACCATAAATATATAAGTGGTTAACCGTTTTAGGTAATGAATGGTGACAAGTGGTGGGGCGGATTTTAGAGTGGGGCGGTCAAAACTAATTATGTGTTACCATTCATCAAAAAGAAAAAGCTTATACGTGTATTTATTATTTTAATAATAAAAGGGTGAAAAGACATGTGCGGTTGAGTATAACAAAAAAAATGATCCTCGTTTTATTTTTGCAAGCTCCAAATCACATGCGTTAAAGCATCTCCATTAGCAATCCCTATTAGAGAATTGCCACTTGTCAATTTTTTTTATTTTATTTTTTTTCGTTTAATTTAAAAATAATAATAATAATAATAATACAACAACCAATCGTGGACCGCCACGTGTCATGGGGTCCACGACACAGCGATGATACAGGTTCACATATGGGATCCAAAGAGAGGCAGATTCATAAATATTATCATATTATATATTTTTTTTTTGAAATCTGTGTGAGTCTCCCCATTGAACCTTCAATAGGGATGCTCTTACACCATTACAATGGTGTGGTTTACCACTGTAACATTTTTTATTTTAGAAAAATATTGATTAAATACATGGGTCACTGCAGTTTTATCTCATAAATATTAATTAAACCGTGTAATATATAATGGGCTTTAATAGGCAGGGAAAATTAATCGGAACCGAAAAATGAACTGAAAAATCGACAACCGAAAACGAAAAATGAAGAAAATACCCGAACGGTTCCAATTTTTGGAATAAAAAACTGGAACCGAACCGGATCGAACCAAAATATTTTGAGCAGCTAAAAAGAAATGAAATATTTAAAATTACTCAAAAATACTTAAAAGATATTTAGAAATATTTGAAAAAAATTTGAAATACCCATAAATAACCGAAAACATCTAAAATTACCCGAAAATTTATATCTAAATGATTACTTTTTTAATTGTATCCGAAGTCGAACCGGAACCAAACCGAAAATCATTCGGTTCCAATATAGTTCCAAAATTTAGGAACCGAGTTAACCATTATTTATTTTACATCTCTTACCTCTTTTACCAATCAACACATTTATTCCGCACCGCAAATTACCTCTCACCAATCAAAAGCTATCCGCACCGCCTCTTTTCACTAACGCACTTGTTCCGTATTCCGAACATACTGCAGTTGAACCGCACCGCATTTTAAATCCCTTTTTTCCGCACTCTCAAAACTGTTGTCATCATTCGAAACCTTATTATTTGTTTGTTCTTGCGTTTATTGTTACTTTTTAAGATGTTTGGCACATTCTTTAACCTTTCCTATAAAATTTATTTATTAATTACTTAAGCAAGCAACAAATGACATTGTACAAAACTAAAATCGTTTACATGTAAATGCAAAGCACCAAGTAAAATCGTTAACTGCTAACGCAATCGCGAGCACCAGAATATTGGAAACAATCAAAATCCACAAGATCCATTTTTCGAAAGGAAAATATTTGTAATTGTTTAAAATGCATTTTTATTGATGTTCATTCATGTTGTGCTTGTTTTTCGTCAGCCAACCTATAATATTGCATTAAAGAAAATAATCCAACAGATGTAGGACCGATTTGCTCTGTCTCAATTTCTTTGTTTGGTCTCCTTCAGATTCGCCTTCTCATCTATGGCATAGATCCTAAAAGTTTTGTTTCATCTGGTATGTGGTCGGATTCAAGTTTCCATAATGTTTGCGAAATATACATTGTTTTTAAGTCTTTTTCCGTTAATTGATTTTGACTATTTCATCATTCATATATATATGTGCGCGTGCGCGCGTGTGTGTGTCTCGTTAGCTCTCTTTTAGACTTTGCATCATCTTATATTATAGATTGAATATCTAGGTTGCATTGCATTTCTTTCATTCTTTTACATGAGAAACAAATTTTGAACATTGAAGCAATACATATGACACCAAGAAACAAAAAGGGGTTGAAGAAACGAAGAACTGAAATGGATACATGATTTCCAGCAGACCGCACACATCAGACTGCGCCGCCGGTCGGCCAAGACAAGGAATTTCGTGCATCTCGATGATCCACACCATTGGTCCACGCCATCCTGCACAGTCCAGTAGAATCTTGGAAGCAAAAACACGATCTGTGACAGTGACCCGAGCCATTACCTACACCGCCTGCCGAAGCCAACATGGAATATCTTCTGCTTGTGGCGACCCGTGCCATCGGTCCACGCCTCTCGGCACAATCCACTGCATTCCCTGCTTCTACCAAATTATCCATGGTCCATCCCGGGACCCGAACCGAATAACTTTAGTGTTTAAGCAACTTTAGACATTTGCAAAACATAAGTTTGATTTTATTTTTCCTCTTTTATTCTTGCAAATACTTGAATGATCTTTCTCTTTAAAACTTTGGTATTTTAATTAAATTTTGAATATTTCCTATCTACTTTTCTCTCTAATCATGTTTATGATCATTTCTCATGTTTTTACATGTTCTCTTCATGATTGGTGAGTAGTTTCTATTGTGGATTATGGGTTAATTAGATTAGATTAGATCTAGACGTTTCTCAGGATTTTAAGAGATATATTCTTATAGATTCACATGATTACATAGTGCTTAGTGTTAGAAATGAAGTGATCAATCAATTGCTAGATTTGAGGAATTTCATACCGGGTAGGTGTTTGATGAAATTCCTAAAAGAACTTTAAGATTTCTTAACACTCTTACCCTATGGGAATAGATAGTTAAGATGTTTAAGAGACCATTTGGCTAGTGTTTAATGACTAGTGACTATTAGATTACTATATGACGATTAATTAAGTCTAAGATCATTAGATGGACTAGGATCATGGGAACGAACAAGTTGATTCATGTCTTGTCTTTGAATGATTCTTTTATTGCTTGGCCTTTATATCTCGATTGCATTTAGACTTTCTAATCATATTGCTAATTCGTAAACCGCTTACTTTAGTATTTGAATTTTTATCTCATTTTGTTTTATTTACTTGTTTGGTTTATGAAATTTCTTCATCTTTATTTAATTGCATAAATAGAATTTAGAAATCAATGCAACTATCTTTGTTTGGCCTAGCTTAATTACAAGCACTATAGAACATCAAATGCGTGAATTGTGCTCTTTGTGGATCGATCTCATTCTATATTACAAAATAAATTTTACTTTTGGGATTAGATTGGATTTATTCTTGATAGAGTGTAAAACCTCTTATCAGGCCACAAGTACCGTCTGCAACCGTAAGAGCAAGCTCATATTTTCACATGTACTCTCAGTTGTGGTTGTAGGGAATTCTATCTCATCCAATTATTTAAAAGGTTTGAGTTTGGTTATTGGAGTTAGGCGTGTGTTAATGGTTGAATTCAATTACTTTAATCATCCACATGTTATTAGCAAGGTTACCCTCTAGAATCCTCCACCAGCCATTACCCTTGATATATTTGTTTCCTTGCAGGTTATTTGCCAGCACCATTGAAGCAAAGGATGACCCTCAGCCTTTTTCGAAACCAAAAATAGCTTTTGATTCTTCTGAATGTTTTTTATTTGCATCAAGTTAGGTGATTTGGAACTTTGTAGATTTTTGGGTTAACCTAACTATCTATATCAAATAGTTTTTGATTTATCAAAAGCTAATTGTATCTTATTGTATCATTATCTTCGGTGGTTATTCGATAAGACGTCCTCATGAAATCAAAGACGTCCTTATCAACACATTATACGATAAGACGTCCTCATGAAATCAAAGCTTTAAGAAACTAGCGAGATTATGATTTCACTAGAAGACCTAAATAGATTTTGAGGAGAATACAGTTTTAAGAAAGAACACAAAACTTAAAGAAATCCTTCTCTTTATTAAGTTTAGAAAAATCTCTCTCTCAAAAACTAAACTTCTAATTGTAATCTCTCTTATAATTAACCACAAACCTAGTTAATCATATTTATAGTATTTAGAATTCCTTTTCTAACTAGGAATAGATATTCTTTTTCCTATTCCTAATACAATTAGTATTTCCTTTTTCCTTTTGTAATTATCCTAATTCCTTCTAGGGGAACTTGTTTTCCAAGTAATGTTGAAGTTTATCCAACATTCACCCACTTAAGCTTCAACTTGCTTTCACTGAGCTTGCGAACTCCAATCCGCTCTCTCATTTCCGTGAACTTCGTCCTAGCTAAGGCTTTAGTGAGAATATCTGCCCTTTGATTCTCCAGGTACATGTTCTGACTTCTCATTCCCGTTATCTCGCCAATCAACTTCTGCAGCCACATAGCTTGTTTAGCTGCTTCCGTTGCAGCCATGAATTCATCTTCACAGGATGACAAAGCTATTGTCTCTTGCTTCTGAGAACACCAAGTGATTGGGGTTTCTCCATAGTAAAAGATATGTCCTGTAGTGCTTCGACCATCATCAGGATCTGTGTTGTGACTACTGTCAGTAAAACCAACTAGCTTCTGAGACCCGTGAAGCTTGAACACTAGGCCGAAACCACTTGTTCCTTTTAAGTGCCTTAGTACTTGTTTTAATGCCATTCCATGCGATTCTCGTGGTGACTGCATGTACCTGCTCAAAATCCCAACAGAAAATGCTAAATTCGGTTGAGTATGTAAGATATACCTCAGACAACCTATCTTCCTTCTGAATTGGGTTGCATCAATCTATGGCTCGTCGAGAGCTTTCGGGAGCTTTAAACCGAAATCCATGGGGATATTGGTGGGGTTGCACTCGGCCATACCAGCCTCTTCGAGTATGCGCCGAGCATAGGATTCCTGCTTTATCTCAATTCCATCTTTGCTTTGCTTTACTTCAATACCAAGGTAGTAAGTAAGCTTTCCAAGGTCAGGCTTTTCAAATTTCTTTGACATCTCTTCTTTGAACCTTAGGATAGAACTTATCATGTTTCTTGTGATGAAAAGATCGTCCACATAAACCGCAATAAGCAAGAGCTCGCCTTTTTCTTCCTTTCTATAGACCGAGTTCTCCTTTAAACATCTCTCAAATCTTAATCCTTTCATAATTTGATCGAGTTTAGTATTCCAGGCTCGAGGTGCTTGTCTCAAACCGTAAAAAGCCTTTGAAAGTTTGAAAACCTTATGCTCTTCTCCCTTCTTTTCAAATCCTTCAGGTTGCGATACATGTACTTCTTCATTTAACTCTCCATGTAAGAATGTCGTCTTAACATCTAAATGATAAATTTCCCACCCCCTTGATGCCGTCATGTCGACAAGGAGTCGTACTGTCTCCATTCTTGCGACAAGTGCAAAAACCTCGTCAAAGTCAATTCCAGATTCTTGTACATATCCTTTTGCAACAAGTATGTCTTTGTGTTTATTTATCGAACCATCAGCATTTCTTTTTATTTTGAAGATCCACTTAAGACCAATGATCTTAGCTCCTATTGGTTTTTCGACCAGACACCACATTTTTTTTATATATCGACTCAATCTCCTCTGTGCATGCGTTTGTCCATTTTACGTCATGCATGGCTTCTCGAAAGTTTATTGGTTCATTGTTAAGTGTCAACAACAAAACCTCACACTCAAGATCGGCCATCAATACATAGTCATCGAGGTATCCAGGTCGAGATATGTTACGGCGTGATCTCCTTAAGCCTTGAGCTTCAGGTTCTTCAGTATTTCCAGCTAATGGTTCTGCGGGATGAGTTAGAGGTTGCGGCACTTCTTCATGGGTATGATCGGGTTGTGCTTCTTCCTCAGGTTTTTCTTCTTGATTGTCGACCATGAATGGACCAGCCCCTTCATCCATTGTTGTTCCCCATATTAGCCGAAACAAGCCTGGTTCCGAGTTGTTCTTATTAACTTCTCCCTTCCAATTCTAACAAGCGCTTTCGTTAAAGACCACATCTCTACTAACAACCACTCTTTTGTAGTAGGATTATATAGTCTATATGCCTTAGAACCAGGTTCTATTCCAAGATGGACAAGGGCTTGAGATCGATCATCAAGCTTCCTTTGTTGATGTGAATCGATTTTTGCATAGGCCATACACCCAAAAATCCTTAAATGTCCTATGCTTGGTTTGCGATTCTTAAGACCTTCATACTGTGTTTGATTGTCAAAGCTCTTGTTGAGACTCGATTAATCAAATACATAGAATGACGTACAGCTTCTCCCCAGAGATAATTTGGAACATTCATGGCCTTTAAATGCTTCTAGTCATCTCCATCAGTGTGCGATTTCTTCGTTCAATTACACCATTCTGCTGAGGTGTGTGAAGAGCTGTAAAGTGTCTATTTATCCCATATTTTTTCACAAAACTCTTGAAAATCATTCAAAGTGAACTCTCCACCTCGATCCGTCCTAAGTGTTTGAATGCTCTTGTTGAGTTCCTTTTCAACGACTTCTCTGAACACTTTGAATTTTTCAAGTGCATCACTCTTTTTCTTAAGGAGGATTGTCCACGTGTACCTAGTAAAATCATCAACAATCACAAAAATATACCTGTTTCGAGATGGTGTTGAAGGTGAGATGGGACCACAAAGATCGACATGAAGCAGATCAAGAGCTTCCTTAGCTCTGTATGTTGCGGTTTTAGGGAATGAAAATCGCGGTTGCTTCCCCACCAAGCAAGCTTCACACACTTGTTTTTCTCCATCAATTTTCGGCAAACCCAAGACCATATCATGCGATTTAATTGCTTTCATGGTGTTGAAATTGATATGGCGGAGTCTCGCGTGCCACATCTATGACTGTTGGTCGATTTTAGCTTGAAAGCATGCGAGTTTACCAATCTTTAGCTTGATCTTGTAGAGACGATTTGGTGATCTTATCACCTTTGCGAGAAGCCTACCAACCAGATCTGTCAATGTCAGATAATTGTCCTTCATTCTGACGTTACATCCTTGTTCTATTGCTTGTTCCAAACTCAGAATATTACTCTTCAGCTCTGGTATAAAGTAGATATATGTTACTACCTTCTCTTCTTCGGTTTTTCCTTCAAATATATTGAACCTTTTTCATGTATTTCTGCACAGGATCCATCTTCGAATTTGACTTTTCCTTTGATGTTTTCATTGATTTCTGAGAAGTATGATTTTTGCCCAGACATATGGTTGCTTGCTCCGTTGTCTAGGTACCAAAGTCCATCTTCTTTACTGCTTGAACCATACTTTTCAGGAATCACTTTTTCTTCGTTAAGATAAACGATCTCATGCATGAAAAGAGCTTGATCAGCATCCTCGGTCTCTCCTTGGTCTAGCTCGTGTTCAAGCTTCTTCTTTTCAGGAAATTGAGATGCAAAGTGGCCTGGCTTATCACACTTAAAGCAGATGATCTCGGATCTGTCCTTCTTTTCCTTTCCTTTGTCCCTCGGACCCGATCTACCTCTTCCTCTGCCTTGCCCGCGGCCACCTCTTCCTCTTGAGTTCTCCGATCTGTTATGATCACGGTTTGTGTATGAGGTATACAACAAGCTTCCTTGTGCTTCTTGTGTATCTTCTTGTATCTTTTCCTCAAACACCTTGCGTCTCTCAAATATCTCTTCAAACCCGGTTTTATTTAGGTCGAGAGTTTTCTCTAAAGAAGCTATTAAAAGGATGTATTTGTTTCTTGAAACTCCATTCAATAGCTTCTTAACAAGCTTTGATTGCTCAAGAGGATGTCCTAACGCGGCAAATTTTGAGGAAAATTCTTGTATCTTGCCCGCGAAGATATCGATTGAATCTTCTTCCTTCATCTTCAATCTTTCAAAGTCAGCCATAAGAGTAGAGAGTCGAGCCTCCTTTACCCTCTCTGCTCCTAGGTTCCTTGACTTAATAGCGTCCCATATCTCTTTAGGACCTTTTAAATCTCTAACTTGAAGAACGATGTTCTCCGAAATAGATTGAAAGAGAAGAACCGTGGCCAAATCATTCTTCTCTTCTATGTTTGTCCTTGGTTCTATCGCTTCCCACACCTTGTGAAAACGAATTATAGCCTTCATCTTCATGCTCCACACAGTGAAATTTGTTGATGTTAACATTGGGCACACTATCGTTGAAGGTACGACCTCCGATGCCTTCGTGGATGGTTTTGAATCTCCCGTGACCGAGACTCAACGGGAACGATCGGATTGCTCTGGCTTTATAAGTTCCTTTCTCTGTTTTCTTCAAGTCTCTTTGGAAGAAATCAAAGGCTTATAAAACACGGCAACTTCTTCCTTTGATCACACGATTTCTTTTGTCTTGAAATCGAGTTGATCTTTTCTCAGAAACTTAAAATTTTAAGCTCTGATACCAAATAAAGTTTTAAGAAAGAACACAAAGCGTAAAGAAATCCTTCTCTTTATTAAGTTTAGAAAAATCTCTCTCAAAAACTAAACTTCTAATTGTAATCTCTCAGATAATTAACAACAAACCTAGTTAATCATATTTATAGTATTTAAAATTCCTTTTCTAACTAGGAATATATATTCCTTTTCTTATTCCTAATACAATTAGTATTTCCTTTTTCTTTTGTAATTATCCTAATTCCTTCTAAGACTACTTGTTTTTCAAGTAATGTTGAAGTTTATCCAACAGAGAATACTACCTTTCGATATAAAAAAATCCAACAGAAACTTATCAATATATTATACGATGAGACCTCCTCAGTGAAATCAAAGCTTTAAGAAATTAGCGAGATTCGGACTTCATTAGAAAGTGTAAAGAAATTTTAAAGAGAAGACTACCTTTCGGTATAAAACAAGTGAGGATATGATTCTATAAAGGGTCATTCATATTTGCTTTTAAATTTGTGAATGACAATGATGGTAGGAAAGTGCAAACACTGTATATATGAGCTTTTGCGCTTAAATAAAATAGAAATTATAACAGCCTCCACTGTTGAGGTCTTTCCAACATGATTTGCACCCATTATTGATACTTTCTGTTCATAATATGTTTGTAGTAGAAGCGCCTACAAGACTATAGAAGTAAGTGTCCCTCTTGCGTGTACGCACAAATGATTCTCGACTTAGATGCTATACCGTTTTCATAACACCGAGATCCATAGACCAAACCCGAAAATGGTTAAGAAAAATATTGCTAGGTAGGTGTGTATCAAAACTTAATTAATTGATTAGTTGCCCGTAGTTACGAAAACAAATTTTTTGCAAATAATTTCACAATAAGAAATGTATGCAGCTGTATGGTACATATGTTACATGTTTTCAACAATTTTCAAATAATGGTTACACATAGCCTACACATGTGGCTACACTACAAGAAATCAGATATTTTACGTCAACGTTTTACGTCAAAATTTATTTGTTGTGATTTGACAACGACTTAATGAGGAAATAACGACCAAAATAAAAATCATTGATATTTCGACGTTATATTTTAGTAACATTACATACAATTTACGAATAAATAACGTCGAAACAAATATTCGACGTAAATTCGTCTTATAATAACGTCAAAATAGTGACTAATTCATTTTGAAGTTTATTAACAATGAATAAACGTCGAAAATGTTGGTAGGTGAACAAATTATTTCACGTGCGTACCTGTTTTATAACAACGAATATTTTCAATCGAAAAACAACGTTTATTGGTTGTTAAGTAGTAACAAAATTATTTTGAAGTAATTTGATTGTTAAATTCCGTTGTAAATTCGATGGTAGAAGTTTCGATTTTTTTTATAAATACTTTCTTTATGCATTCAAATATATAAGACCTCAAAATCATCTTCCTCTCATCATCAATCTCTCTCACTAAATAGAGAAAAAACAAAATGTCTTCCGGTGACATATACGAAATCTGGCGTTGGATATATATGCATAGAGATTCAGTCGGATTGGTGACAAAAGAATTCCTCGAAGGATTTAAAATATTCATGTGGCAAGCCTCATACTAATTGATCACGCTAGGCAACGGTAAAATGTTCTGTCAATATAAAAAATACAAGAATACAAGATTTACTTTTGATGAAAATGTTTGAAAGCATTTGTTAAAGACATGATTTACTCCGCACTATTTTATTTGATTTCAACAAAGATAAGGGGTATAGTGAAAATGTTACTAGTAGCAATAATAATAATAATCGTCATGGTCAATTTGTAGATAATGATGAACCTATGATATAGATTTATGATTAGACTATAATAATAATGTGTAAAACTAATATTTTTTAATTTTAATTTTTAGTTTTTTTTATTTTTATATTTTTTAAATATTTTTTCTAATTTTGTTGTAAATACGTCGTTAATTAACGATGAATTCACGAATAACGGTTACATCACTCGTTGTAAGTTAGTCGTAATTTAACGTCGAATTTATGACCTTGCATAAAATAAGTTCGTCGTTAATTCGTCATTATATTACGACTAAATTACGTTAATTTTGAAACCATGTCTAGCGATATTTTACGACGAAATATTTAAAAAAACTCGACCTAATTTCTTCGCGTTAATTTTGAAACCAAGACAAATGACGATTATCAATTTTAAAAAACATTGAGATTTGGACTGAGTCAGTGCTCGGTGGTTGTCGTACTTGGTTCTATTCATGGGATTCACAGGATCAGATCAAGACACGACATTTATTGTCATCGTATCTTGGTGATTTTGGAGATTTGCATCAGGCGTAGTATAAGTACAAGGGTCTTCTTCGTCTGTGACATTAGCTCTCACAGTTTCCTCTCTTTGTTTTTGTGTGACAAACAACGTCTAAGTAAGTTCACTCTGTCCTAGATTCAACGAGGTGTTTGGGTGTTGGTACTCTTTCTCGGGTGTTTGTGGTTGTCTTGTTTGGTTTCTCCATGGCTCAACTGGCAGTGTCTAATGGTAAGGTGGTGGTGCGTACAGAATCGGTAAGGCTATCGACAGCTGGGATAGCTCGTCGGGTGAAACAATTTTCATTAACACTTATAGGTTGGTTAATGAATCCAGAGGTCCAGCGTATGGAGAGTCTCATCGCGAACCTCCCGAAGATATGGAAGCTGGAGGGATTGGTAGAGGGTGGTGACTTAAGAAATGGCAAGTTCCAATTCAATTTTCAGTATGAAAAGGATATCCAAGATGTTTTAAGCTTTGGTCCATACCATTTTGATGGTTGGATGGTTTCACTTGTGTGATGGGAACTAGTGGTACTGCCTTCGTATCCCTCAGCGATAATGTTATGGGTTAAAGTAAGTGACATCCCAATGCACTTGTGGGAGGAAGATACTATTTGTGTTGTGGGTAATTCTCTCGGTGAGGTAAAGGAAGTAGACGAGGAATCTGGCAGCGTCTTGGTGACAGTGTATGGGTTTAAACCCATGCTTTTCAAAGTAGCGGTTCCTTTTGATCACGGCGTGGAGATCACGGTCAGTTTGAAGTACGATAAGCTGTCTGGTTTTTGTAAGCAGTGTCATCTCCTTACACATGCTGAATCCACATGTCCGGAGTTAGGCGAGTTACGGAAACAACAAGAACAAGCTCTAGCTGTTGTAGCAGGGGATGGTTCATGGCGTGAAGGGACATGTGCTGATGGTACACGTCGTTTACCGGTCAAGCGATCACTGGATTTGGAGCTGATGGATAATCAGGGTCGGGTTATGGCTGGTAGAGACGGTCACCGCAAGGATACTGCAGGTGTAAATGGCGGAAGTCATGACACTTATGCTGAGAAGGTGAGGAGAGGGGATGACAATGGCGGAGCATATCGGGTGCTCCGTTCAAAAAGTTATAAAGGCAGTCACATTCGGAAACAGTATAAAGAGATTAGGATGACTGGAGGTAGTACTTCTGAGGTACCAAAACGACAAGCATGGCCAAAACCATTGTACTCCTTAGGTTCACAATCTTCCCATCACGGGGTGATGACGGAGAAAAGGCTCTAGGACTCCTCTGTTATCGATAAAGGAAAGGCTATTGCCTCAGCTCCGGTTGACAATTCTGTTCCTAAACAAATTGTTACTGATGAACATATGCTGGATGAGGATGACCTCCTTGTGGAGGACGGTGAACTGGTCGCTATCGGTAAGAATGAGGAAGTTATGGGACATGCTGATGTCGCTGCGAACCTGATAGGTACGGGTGCTGATCTAGAGGACCTCGCCCAAGGGCTGGATGTGGCGGCCTGGACTACGGAATTATATATCGTTATTCAGGAAGATGATGGAGGCACCGGAGAGGCTGATGTCTTGGCTTCGCAGGAAGTAACAGGGACTTTGTCTCAAGCTGTCTCTGAAGGTATGTCTCCATCTGGTTTATCTTCTGGTTTGGCTCTTGCTGGTTTAGTAATAGATTTGAATGTTGTTCATTTGGATAATAAGAAAGGAAAAAATGTTAAATGTCGTAAAAGTCCAGGTAGAATTAAGGGTATGAATTTCAGGAAAATGAATATGTTGCTTTTGGTTTCGCCTAAAAAGCGATTGGATACTAAAGGAAAACATGTTAAGGATATACATGGTTCTAAAATGTTGTCTTCTCGCGTTACAAGAGTTAAGACCTTAGATGGTGAGGCTAAGGGAGGCACGAAGGGAACGTTGTGTCCCATGACATCTAAGAAAGGAATGGTGGCTCCCCTGAATCCACTGGCGCATCCGTGAAGATCTTGAGTTGGAACTGTCAAGGTCTAGGCGGAGACTTGACAGGCGATACTTTAGGCATGCTTTGGAATAAGTTTAGACCGGATATTGTATTTTTATCTGAAACTAAACAAGCTTCTTTTTATTTAAAAAAGTTTTAAGTTAAATTTGGTTTTAATAATTTGTACACTGTGGATCCAATTGGATTAAGTGGTGGTCTTGCTATTTTCTATAACAATGAAATAAAACTCGATGTTTTGTTCGCCAATAATCGTATTATTGATGTTAACGCTTCAATATATGGATTTAGTGTTTCAATTTCATTTGTTTATGGTGACCCGGTGGCTGCAAATAGGTGTATTTTTTGGGACAA
The DNA here is from genome assembly GCA_900406275.1 of Anastatica hierochuntica. Taxonomy (NCBI): domain Eukaryota; kingdom Viridiplantae; phylum Streptophyta; class Magnoliopsida; order Brassicales; family Brassicaceae; genus Anastatica; species Anastatica hierochuntica. Next base: position 9,781 of record OVAN01001155.1, on the reverse strand, counting down.
ATTAATGGAAATAGGTACCAATCGTTCGAATGCTTGGCTAATAATAGGAGATCTCAATGAACTTACTGGAAACCACGAGAAGAAAGGGGGTAAGATGAGGTCTGCAGCCTCTTTCGTTCCCTTTAACCAGATGCTGAGTCATTGCAGAATGTCCGAATTCTCGTGTGCGGGGGACCAGTTATCATAGAAAGGGACACGAAATAAGCAGAATGTCTATTGTAAGTTGGATAGAGCGGTGGACAATCAAGAATGGCACAACGTTTTTGGACATTCAAAAGTGGAATACTTGGCACGAATTGGATCAGATCATCGCCCAATACTTTTAAAATCCCATTATAAGACGGAAAAGTATTTCAAAAAATTTCGGTTCGATAAGAGATGGATTGGAAAGGAAGGGTTCGAAGAGGCTATTGCATATGGGTGGCAACGCACAAGGAATTTTAGGATCCCGGCCTTTGTGGATAAAATTCAAAATTGTCGGAATTCCATTTCTTGGTGGAGAAAGAATAATGTCCCACCGGAGAGAGAGAAAATTGACACACTAGGAAAATTACTTGAGGATGCTCAAAATGATGACTCCGTATCTCCGGATACTATTGTGGATATTAAAAGGAAATTACAAGAAGCCTATCGAGACGAAGAGATTTACTGGAAACAAAAGAGTAGAAATTTATGGTTATAAGAAGGAGACCGTAATACACAATTTTTCCATGCCTCGACTAAACAAAGACGAGCGAGAAATCGAATCTCAGGATTATTTAACTCACATGGGGGCTGGGATGAATCCCCTGAAGAGATGGAGGACATAGCCATTGAGTACTTCAATGACTTATTTTACTCTACGGGCACGAGTGACTACACACAGGTCCTTGAAAACGTATCGCCAGTTATCACAAGTACCATGAACCAAATGTTAACTTAGGAAATTATGGAGCGAGAAGCAAGGGATGCACTTTTCGCAATGCACCCTGAAAAGACGCATGGGCCAGATGGGATGACTGCGTTGTTCTTTCAAAGATATTGGGGCATTATGAAGCAAGATCTAGTCAGTTTGGTTCGAGATTTTTTTAGAAATGGAAGTTTTGATGCTCGTCTGAATGTGACAAACATTTGTCTTATACCAAAAACGGAACAACCAAAAAGGATGGCAGAGCTTCGACCTATTAGTTTATGTAACGTGGCTTACAATTCTAAAGTACTGTGTCTGAGGCTAAAGAAGGTTCTTCCTCGGGTGATATCAGAAACACAATCCGCATTTGTTTCAGGAAGATTGATCACGGACAATATTTTGATTGCCCAAGAAATGTTTCATGGACTGCGTACTAACCAGAGGTGTAGACATGAATTTATGGCCATTAAGACGGATATGAGCAAAGCTTACGATCGGATCGAATGGTCTTTCTTGGAGGCTGTTCTACAGAAATTAGGGTTTGAACAACAATGGATCTCTTGGTTAATGTGGTGCGTTCGTTCGGTCTCATATAAAATTCTTTTTAACGGTTGTCCAACGGGGAACATTGTTCCTCACCGAGGACTGTGACAAGGGGATCCTTTGTCACCGTATCTCTTCATTATTTGTACCGAAGTGTTGATCGCTAATATTAAACGGAAGGAGTGCGATAAGGTTATCACGGGTATACAAATCGCTCGGCAGAGCCCATCCATTTCACACCTCCTGTTTGCAGACGACAGTCTTTTCTTATGTAAAGCAGAGAGTTCACAATGTAAGGCTATTTTGGATGTCCTTAGGGATTATGGAAGTGCATCAGGACAAGCCATAAATTTTGAAAAATCATCGGTGATGTTTGGAAAGAATGTTTCAGAACAAACACAGGGTTTGATGAAGTCTATGTTAGGTATCTCGAAGGTTGGGGGTATGGGCAATTATCTAGGTATCCCTGAAAGTTTGGGGGGCTCTAAGAGTCAGATCTTTAATTACGTCCGAGAACGGTTAAGTGATCGAATTAACGGTCGGTCTTCCAAATTCCTCTCAAAAGGGGACAAAGAGATCCTGATTAAGTTAGTGGCTCTGGCGCTCCCTAATTATGTCATGTCATGTTTTAAGCTCCCCCAAGTGTTAGCAACAAAGTTAACCAGTGCGATATCTAAATTCTGGTGGAGCTCCAATGGATGTAATTGCGGTCTCCATTAGGTTGCATGGGACAAACTATGTATCCCCAAAGAGAATGGAGGCTTAGGCTTCAAATCTTCAGAGGTTTTCAATACGGCCTTACTGGCTAAACAACTTTGGAGATTAATTCAGTTTCCTGGGTCTTTGGTTGCTCGAGTCCTACGTGGTCTCTATTTCAGGAATGTCCATCCTCTAAATGCAAAAAAAACCACATTCACCCTCTTTCGGCTGGAAAAGTATTTTCTCAACCCAAGAGTTGCTGAGGCAAGGGATTAGGATACGGATAGGTTCAGGAACAAATACATCAGTCTGGTATGACCCATGGATTCCAGATGTTAATCCGCGCCCGGCAAGAGGTCCAGGTAGTGTTTGGCACCCTCGGCTTCAAGTCCAACAGCTGATAGACCCTTCGACAAGGGATTGGCATTTACCTTTATTACAGGAAAATTTTAATCCAGAGGATATCGAATTAATTCGGGGTATCCATCCAAGTCGTACCTTTTTGCACGATGGCTTGGTCTGGCATTACACAAAGACGGGTCAATATACGGTTAAGTCAGGCTACAAACTCCTGAACTCACGCGAGATCACTTGGATTAATAATAACGGTTGGGGACCGGGGTTGGAAACCTTGAAAGCGTTCATTTGGATAATCAAATGTCCGCTGAAGATACAACATCTCATTTGGCAAATGATCACAGGGAATTTGGCGGTTACTACAAAATTGGTACATATGGGAGCACAATGTGATACACTCTGTCAACGGTGTGGTGTTGCTGAAGAAACAATTAATCATGTCTTTTTTGAATGCGCCTCAATTATTCACATTTGGAATTTTTGTAAGAATCCAACGAGGATGGAGGCTTTTCCCTCAAATTCAATCTATACTAGCATGGATTATCTTTTTTGGCGGAACCCTTTACGGAATTGTGATAGGGAGCGTTGTGATCTTTTCCCGTGGAGATTATGGTTAATATGGAAGGCAAGAAATTGCAAGGTTTTCCAAGGGATACAAACAGACGTGGATGCCATTCTCCGGAATGCAGAAACGGATTCTATAGCTTGGAAAGAAGCCACGGTATCCACATCCTCTGATGAGGAAGGGTCTTCTGTGGTCTCGACCATCTCAGATGGTTTGGTTTGCAGGATAGATGGTTCTTGGAAGCAATCAGACCCTACTTTGAGTCTTGGTTGGATCTGCTTGGATAAGGAGAACCAGATAATCTTGATGGGGGCAAAATGTCAACGCCGAAGTCTTTCACCACTCCACTCAGAGTTGGAAGCCCTGTTATGGGCAATGTCAGAACTTCAAAACCGACGAATAAATTGCCAGCTATTCCAGACTGACTGTGCAGAACTTACCAGCATTATTCAGCACCCGGAGGATTGGCCAGCCCTTCATACGCAACTTCAGGATTATCAGTGTCTTTGTGGGAGTTTCTAGAGTTCTCATTGACTCGCATTCCGCGTACGGCAAATATACAAGCTGATCGACTGGCTCGAGGAATCCGTATTTTTAATCGCGATTATATTTTTGTAGATTTCATGTACCCGAATTGGTTTTACAATTTGGCAGACTGAGTTAATGTGTGGTTGACAAAAAAAAAGACAAACGACGATTTTACGACGAAATATTTAAAGAAATTAGGTATATATACGATAGTAAATATTTTCCAATTTTTTCGTAATTTCGTTGTTAAGTATAATTAAATGTACTTCTAATTAACTACCTTTGAGCCACGAAAAAGAGGCGTTGTTAAAATATTATTAATTTAATAAAATATTAGAAAGGTATTAACGACAAATTAACTATGAATTTTAAGTTTTGTAAATTTTACTGGATGTGCTCTATATATTGCATTTGGACAAACCTTTCAACAACTAAGAGATCAACGATTTTGGTTTTGTCTAATTTGTCATTTAGTGTGATTAACGATGAATTGACGATTACAGTAGTTGTTACAAGTCTAGGTTTTTATAGTGCTAGTTCTAGTCCATTTTCAAATGGATTAATCTGCTGATTTTATAGACTTTACTATTTAATATTTTCGATGATTTTTAATTTTTGCTTCAGGGCAACCAAAGACGATTTGAAGCATTGCAAGGGATAAAAGTAAGGATATTGAATATATATATATATATTGAATATATATATATATATATTCAAGGGATAAAAGTAAGGATATTGAATATATATATATATATATATTTTTTGTTATAAGGTAATCATGACGATCTAAAAATTCCAAGTGGTCGGTTTTCTGATTGTCCATTACAGTCGCTAGATTATTGTCACTCATATCCAACTCGCAGGAACCAGTAATATAATTACTACCTAACTACAATTTTAATCAAACTTAAATATATACAACTTTATTCAGTTTTTAATTAGGGCAATTCTCAAATATAGCACATTTTTTTATTTTCTGGACACACTTAGCACGTGGCTTAAGATTTTCCACGTGTAGCATTTTTAAAATGTTAGAATGATCATTTTACCTCTGACCATTTTTAAAATGTGGCTTAGGGTTCTCATTTTTCCTAAACTCTAAACCCTAAACACTAAACCATAAATCCTAAATTCTAAATCATAAACCCAAAATTAGACAGGGGTATTTTCGGTATACCGTGTGTTAAATATGCTAGGATTGAAAATTTTGGGCTTGTATGCTACATGTGGCTCAAAAACACAAAAGTGTGCTATCTAAGGGAATTTTTCTTTTAATTACTCAATTTTCTTTTTTCTTACTTAACGAAAGAAAAATTATGCTTCTTTTATTTTGTTATTGTTCGTCTCATTGACACCGATTATAAGTTACACCTTTGTGATATTTGGAAGTTTTTTTTATTTTGAACAGAAAAGTGGAATTTTTTGGACTCCTTTAAAGTATGGTAGCGTGAAAAGCATGTAGTCTAGTGATTCGTTAGAGTAAAAAATAATTTGTTTCCTTTGTGGATATATGTCACAAAACAAATACCATCATAGTTTGCTAATGGAAAAAGATTTCCTTCTATAGATGCCCTAAATAACAAATATATCATACTTTTTCAAAAAAATATAGTAACTAGCTTCAAGATTTCATCGAAAGATTTCTTTTTTATTATTTTTTTTTTTGACAAAAATGTGAATATCATTCATAGAATGAGATTGTTTGTACATTTACATACAAAGTTTTAAAACTTAATCGTACTCTCATGCCTCAAAAAAAAAATTAAAAAAACAAGAGAGTTCGATAACATGATAAACTTTTGCTTGAGTCACTCGTTTGTGAGCCATAATTGCAACAGATTCTTAAAATTACTCTTCTCTGATCTTGCCAAAATTGAGTCCTTGACAAGTCGATCCGTGTACCTGATTAATGTCGCCATTGGAGAGCTAATGTTGTTGTGGAGTCTTGCATTTCTTTCTCGCCAAAGTCTGTAGATGATAGCCTGAATGACTAAACGAGAGAGAGTGGAGGATGCTCTGTTCCTTGCACTAAGCCATGCTGATAATGCTGTCCAGTTGTGAAAGTATGATGCCGCAACTCCCAGACGTCTCATAGCCCAGACCCATATCTCCTGACTCACCTCGCACCGAAGAAAGAGATGGTCCCTTGTTTCTTCAAACTTGTCGCAGAGGCAACAAGTAACAGGGACTGTCATCCCCCAAGAAGCTAGACGTTGTCGGAAAGGCAACCTGTTCAAATTTGCAAGCCAGAAGATGAATGCATGTTTTGGTGTCACTCCCTTAAACCAGACATTTGAAGTCCAAGCTTTAACTTGTGAACGAGGCCTGATTGCCTCCCAAGTTTTCTTCGTTGAGAAGTCCGTTAAGTCGGAGTCTTCATATTTCCAGCAATAACGGTCCGAACCTGCAGTAGATGAGGGAACTGGAATGGTTGTCAGATATATTTGAAGTGTCTCGGCGGCAGATGATCTTGCGCCCCTCAAGCGCCAGCCTCTAGAAGAACACGCTTCAGCCACAGATACATCAAGGTGCAACCCGGTCTCTCTAGGGCCTCGAGCTCCAAAAACAGAGATGAGTGGTCCAAGAGGCGTCCAGTTATCAAACCAGAAGCTTAAGAGCTCACCATTCCTCAATTGACCATGTATGAAACGAGAAGCTAGAGGCCTCAAAGAGAGCAAACATTTCCAAGTCCAAAATGACGTTTTGTCCTCATCCAAAGACCAAAAAGATTCACCCTTCATACGATTACTCTTAATCCATTGTACCCACAGAGAATTGCCACCTTGGAACATCAACCGTATCAACCTCAAACACAAAGTTTTGTTCCAAATCTGAAAGTTTTTAAAGCCCAGACCCCTTCGTTTTTTGGAAAGCAGAGATCGTGCCAGGAAACCTTAGCAGTGGCCTTAGAAGTAATACGAAGTAATACATAAGCATATATATCATATGGTAACACCAGTTTGAATAGGAAAGAGTATCATTGCATGTACAAGGCTAGACGTTCATATATTCAGGTCGGGTACGGATTTGAGTTTTGTGTATTTCGATTTTAGTCTTTAGGATCCATTCAAGTATTTTTTTAAAAAACTTAGTTCGGTTCGGAGTCGGGTCGGTTGTATTTCAGTACGGGTCATTTCACCCAAAATATCTGATATCCGTTTACCCATATTATAGTTATAGGTTTTATTAAATTAATTATTTTGATATATTTCATATATTTGTAGATATATTCAGGTGGGTGAATATTTTTTGAGCATTTTAGAATGTTTTCAAATATTTTATGGATATTTTAGATCATTTTAGTGATTTTTTTTATTTTCAGTATATTTAGGTATCCAAAATATTTGAAGTATTCGAAATATTTGAACGGTTGCCGAATCCAAAATTCTTTGGATATCAGATATTTTTTGGATATTCATTCAGGTGATATGTTCAGTTCGTGTAATATCTAATACTAGTTAATTGTCCCGTATTTTATGCGGGCACGAAAATTTTGTACTTTTTTATTTAATAATATGGAAATAGAAATCTATTCTATTGACATATAAATTTCTCAGATATTATTAAATGTTGATATTTTAATATTTTAGACATTAAAAACTTTTGATCACGTTTTTTAATCAATAGACTTTGTTATAATATAAAATTTAAAATAAGATAGTGCTCCCTCCATTTGGCATGTCTTGTACAAAATAGAAATATTTTGCGGATTTTAATATTTGACACTGCAAAATATAATTAAATACTGAATTACTCCATTTGGCTCGTTTTGCCTAAGATTGAAATACTTTGTGAAATTTTGACACTCCTCCTCGCTAAAAAATATAATACTAAATTCTAATTTTTTCTATTTATTATTACAAATTTTGATCCATAATTTATTTAAATTAATTAAATATAGTTACTTAAAAGTAAAATATATGAATCTATATGATTTTTTAGTTAACAAAAATTTAAAATATTTAAAAATTATTTAAATATAAATGAATTTATGTAAAAAAAATTGTTAATTTTATTGATTAGTGAAATATTCTTTTTTAATTTACTTTATTTTAAGATAAAGTTATCTTATATCATATTTAAAACAAATGAATAAAATATTTATAGTAATTCTTTAAGGATAACTATGAAATTTAATTTTAAAAAAGAAATTTAATTTTAAAAAAGAAATTTAATTTTAATAAAGAAATTTATTGAATTTTTTTTCTTAATTTCATTTTATTTATTAATTTCATTTTTTAAAAGAAATAATTTATTAATTAATAAATTGTTATTAATTAAATTAATCATCACAGGTAACACAATAATCAATCAGTCCAACTTTTAATCTGATGCAAACTGACTTAATACTTAATATATAAAATCTCAGCGGATAGACATTTGAGTCCCATTTGGATAATAAATTTGTTTCAATTCGAATTCAACTCTATTTTTTGAATAATTCGGATCGGTTATTTAGCTTCGAATATTTTGCCCACCTTAATGCATGTTTATGCAAAGTAATAACAAAAAAGGCAAATAAAGTAAGTATGGAAAGTAAAAGAGTAAATGCAAATAAAACTCTTACAATAGGGGTTAACCTAGAGAGGGGTTGGTGTGGAAGGTTAGGGCATCTTTATCCCTAAAACCCATATGGGTTTCTTAAAAAGACATATATATATATATATATATATANATATATATATTATTTTAATCATTTTAATTATATTTATTTTAAAAAATTAATCTAACAAATAAGGTTATGACATTTGGCATAGGATTCTTTTGGGTTTCTTAAAACTCCTAAATAAAGAACCATTTGCCAAGGGTTTCTTAATTTCTCGATCTCTCATTATTTAAATATATTTTTTCTTAAGAAACTTTGTTAAGAAACCATGGTTAATGGTGCTCTTAGAGCAATGGAGGTTCTAAAAGAATGAGTCTCTTAAAAAATATTATCTTAATTATGGGGTTCTTAAAAAACTAAGATTAGCCATTTTTTATTAACTTTTTTTAGAATAAAAACCCCAAAGGGGTTCTTAGCAATTTTGGTCAATTATTGCAAGAACCCCAAATAGAGTTCTTAAATAAATTTTTTTTTACTTAAAACAGATCCGAAACGGATCCGAAACTTAAAAAAACGTAAAAAAGATACGTATCATATTCAAAAACTGAAAAAAAAACGGATCTGAAATGGAATCGAAACGGAACCAAAACGGATATTTTCGGGTATTTTAGGTTCGGATTGGGATATTTTAAACAGATCTGAAACGAATCCAAAACTTCATAAATCGTAATTGAATATGTAACGGATCCAAAAACTGAAAAACAAAAAAAAACGGATCTCAAACGGAACCGAAACGGATATTTTCGCGTATTTTGGGTTCGGATCGGGATATTTTAAACAGATATGAAACGGATCTAAAAATTCAAAAATCGTAAATGAATATGTATCATATCCAAAAATTGAAAAAAAAATGGATCTGAAACAGGGCCGAAACGGAACCGAAACGGATATTTTTGGATATTTTGGGTTCGGCTCGGGATATTTTAAACAGATCTGAAACGGATCCGAAACTTCAAAAATCGTAAATAAATATGTAACGAATCCAAATATCGGAAAACAAAAAAAAACCGAAAAACGGATTTGAAACTGATCTAAAAATAATATTGTTCTAACCAAAAAAAAATCACAAGAACCGGTTTAAGAACCGGTTCTTATATAAGCAACTTAAGAGACCGGCTCTTAAGAAAATTTCTTTTTATTATTTTTAATTAATAATCACGAAGAACCGCCGTAAGATACCGCGTTAATCGTGGTCTAAGAACCCTTGTTTTGAGTCTCTTAGCTAAGAGATTTTACAAGGGTTCTTAGCTTTTTAGAGCATCATTAATGGGGTATCTACACCCGTTTCTTATCTTTTTTTTTATTAAAAATAGGGTGGGCCCCACCGTTTTATAAGAAACGGTATCTTGTGACTCCAAAATAAGATCCGTTTCTTGTGTTGTTGTTCCACTGTTCGCGGCCCCCACCGCCACGTGGCGGTCCGCGATTGGTGGGTTTTTTTAACTTTTTTTTTAAATCGCACCAAAAAAAATAATAATAAATTGAAAATAAGAAACCCCTAATGGGTTTCTATATTAAAGATGCCCTTAGAGCATGTGCAATTGTAGAACCCCTAATGGGGTTCTTACCTAATATTAAATTAATAAAATGATGT
>OVAN01001154.1:0-44372 GCA_900406275.1 Anastatica hierochuntica | reverse complement strand
CAGTCGCAAATTTGCGAGAAAAAAGTATTCCTCGCAAATCAGTCGCAAATTAACGACCCATTTGCGAGTAAAAGGTTTCCAAGAAAATTTGCGAGTGATTTGCGAGAGAAGCCATTCTCTTAGCAAATCAGTCGCAACTTCCACGCAAATTTGCGAGTGCAATTTTTTCTCGCAAATTTCTCTCGCAAATTGCATGTTTTCTTGTAGTGAAAGTACAAAACCCAAATATCTTGAGGACTATGTCCTGTTAGCGAAAGAAGAAGGAGAGAACTTGTTAATGCGTCTTAATGACGAACCAAGAACCTTTGACGAAGCAAAGGACTTGAAGGAGTGGACTCTTGCGTGTTAAGATGATATTCAATCTATTACAAAGCTTGAGTCCTGTAATTTAGTTGATATTCCACAAGGAGCAAAGCCAATTGATTTAAAATGGGTCTTCAAGTTAAAAAGAAATTCAGATGGAAGCATCAATAAGCATAAGGCTCGACTTGTTGCGAAAGGATGTGTACAACGACATGAAGTAGACTTTGATGTAGTATTCGCTCTGGTAGCTCGCATTGAGACAATCTGGTTGCTCATCAATCTCGTCACATCTAAAAGATGGGAAGTACATCATCTCGATGTTAAAACAACGTTTCTTCACGAAGAGCTAAAGAAAATTGTTTATGTTTCAAAACCAGAAAGTTTTGTAGTAAAAGAGTGTGAAAGCAATGTTTGCAAACTCAAAAAAATGTTGTATGGCTTAAGGCAAGCCCCGAGAGTATGGAATGACAAGCTGAACCAAATTCTTAGGGAATTTCAGTTTACAAAGTTCTTAAAAGAACCTTCAGTGTTTCGCAGAATGGAAAGAGTACTATGTTTCAATAGTTTAGGTTCTTTAATGAACCAAATACTTTTTATAAACCCCAAAAACACAACTCGTTATCATTTATCGTTTTTGCTAAATTAACACAATGAAAACGTTAACTCGATTTCTTCGGGTTTCAACTAGAATAGCAGCAACAATAGGGAAATGATAAGCGAAACCTAGACATAGGGGACAATGTTAACCAAACTCAAGCACAAAAAGTTTCTCCACATCGAAAGTCACAATGTTCGGCTTAAAAAGAGTTCTAAGCTTATGAATAAATCATATTCTACTGCACTCTTTTGAAAATGATAACCCAACAACATAGAAATAAAAAAACCAAAAAACAAAATAATAGCTAGTACACCAATAATGAAACTCATTGGTTAATATTTCTGCACCACATAGATACTAGCAGTGAACTATACTGATTTAGATCTTAAATTACTATGTCTATAATATAAAATCAAACTACGTTCGTGCATGACACATACCAACAACTAGTATTTAATAATAATATAGATCAATGAGTTGCTTATATTTTTAGTTAAGTTAGATATCATCGGTTTATTATGAAAATTTTGCTTAATATTTTGTTGGTTATTTTGAACTTTTTTTATATTTTTGGTTATCAAACTAACAAGTTATCCATCTTATTTACATTTCATAAATGAGTTGCTTATTTTTAGTTAAATTAGATATCATCCCTCTATTATTAAAACTTTGCTTAATATTTTGTTGTTTATTTTAAACTCTCTTTTTGGCTATCAAACTATACTTTTTTTGAATGATTATGCTTTTTTGCTTAAACTAATAAATAAAAAATAAATCGTAATTTTTAATAATAAAGCGATGACATATTTCATAAAATATATAATAAAATCATGATTTATAAAAAAATTAAAATTATTTGAAAATAAGCGAGAAGCTTGAATGCTAAATTATATTGTTAAGATAAATAGATTTAAGAATCTCTAACAATCCGAAAACAAAATTCCAAATCCGAATTTTAGCACTAATAAATTTTCAAAACGAAAATCAAAATATCCTTTAAAAAAATTTTATAAAAAATTGGAAACAGAAAATAAATTTTGTTTTAAAATAAGCGAGAAACTTGACTGTTAAATTTATATTGTATTGTTACTAAAAAACAGACTTAAAAAATCTCTAAAAATTCGAAGACGAGACTCCAAATCCGAATTACTTTCACAATTATTTAATTTTAACACTTAAGTTTCAAAACAAAAACCTTTCAAAAATTTTATAAAAAATGAAAACAAAAAATAAATTTTGGTTTTAAAATAAGCGAGAAACTATTTGCCACTAGGCTACGATGACAAAAAAAAAAATAATAAGCGAGAAACTTAAAGGCTAAATTTAGACAGTATTGTTAAGATAAATTAGGCTTTGGAAATTATTAATATTAGCAGTAAAGTTTTAAAATAAAAACCAAACACATTCTTTTACAAAAATTACTTTGAAAAAGAAAACTTTGTTTTAAAATAACATAAAACCAATAGTTAAAAGACTAAAGAAAATAGAGAAAGGTATATCACCAAAAGAATCTCAGAGTTTTTGCCAATAAATAAAGATCTTATTTGTGAAGCCATTGTGCTTTCTTATTTTTTTGTGTCTAGTTTTGTGTTGGGTTGTATTTCGTTTCTGAGTGTTGAATGTTGGTGTTTTTGTGTTGCTCGTTTTGTAATGTTGTGTTTCAGCTTCGATGCGTCTGAGTGTGTTTTGAGTTTATTGTGCGTGACGTGATTGTGTTCTGCTCATTTGTTGTATTGTGTTTAAGTGTTGTTGTCTTTGAGTGTGTTTTGGGTACGCCTGCTATTTGTTTGAGCAAACCAAACAAACTCGAGCTAGAATGGCTCATCAAATGCAAATCACCCATATGATTTATGAATGAGACAATAGACATAAGAATAGAGGGAAAGACTAACTTTCCCTGAACGTTCATATGCTCTTGGAAGGTTGAAGATATATCATATATACCTAACGATCCGTTTAACGTTTTGTCTCTGGAACTTTTTGTAACGCCCCCGACCGCCCTTTCCGTGTGCTCCCAGCGTCTCTCTCTAGACCCGTAGACCCACTCTATCCGACGGTCGGGAGCGTTACCTCGAGGAGGCTTTAAAGTATTGATTTATTGTCCCTGAAATCACCACACGATCTTTTCTCGTGTTTTGTCCTCACTCGCACGATTACGAAAATCACTTTCCAGAAGGTCACCCATCCGGGTAGCGCTCCAGCACAAGCACGCTTAACTGTGAAGTTCTATCAGGACTAGTGACCGAAAAGATAAGTGCACTTTAGAGACATAGGTAGCCAAATTAATCCTTATAAGTCATCCTCACACATATGACTCTATAAATCGAGGTCTCACAATCACCCCCATATACAGAGCGCAACTCCCTCGTTGCGCATCAGGATCGTTACCCCCGATGGTGTGAGTCCCTGACTCCATACTCATCTGGATTCGGCTCTGATACCAAATTGTAACACCCCCGACCGCCCCTACCATGTGTCCCGGCGCCTCTCCTTGGATCTGCGGGCCCACCCTGTCCGATACCAGGAGCGTTAACCTGAGGAGGCTTTAAAGTTATAATTTACTATCTCTGTAATCACCACGCGATCTTTCCCCGTGCTTTGTCTTCACTCGCACGAATCCGGGAACTGACTTCCCGGAAGGTCACCCATCCTAGTGTTACTCCAGCACAAACACATTTAACTGTGGAGTTCTTTCATGATGTGTGATCGAAAAGATAAGTGCACTTTAGTGACATAAATAGCCAAATTAATCCTAATAAGCTCTCCTCACATATATGACTCTATAAACTGGGGTCTCACACTTTTGTTCTTTTGTACTATAAGAATCAATCATTTAGTATCCAAAGCGTTTTTGTAAGCAACTATTATTGGAATACACACACACATGATAAATTACTGAAAATAAAAACTCAACTACAACAATTAGGAAACTAATCTTAATATAAAGAGAAGAGATAAAATGATAACACCGAATTATCATCATCATCTATAAGCAACCAAAAGTTGATATAAATAGTGTTTCAAAAACTCAGATCATCATCTATATGAAAGTATATGATGTAGACTTTTCAAAACTGTTTCACAATGATTAAAAACTCACTGATCACAAAATTTTAAAGAATCTATTGAACCTATACGCCATCTACTCTAACTGGAAGATCTCAGAATCACTAAACCACAAAATTCCATCAGAAAACACATAATCAAGAGAATCATAATTTCCAAACTGAAAAAAAAAACAAATCGAGAGCTTGTGCACCTTCTTAGATTTGGTAAGAGACTATCGCACGATCCACTCCGATTCACACCTGTAATGATCCGATTTCTTTTATCCCGGTTCAGTTCAAAATCCTTTTAATCTAACTCCAAACCTATTTGCCATAAACCATACCGAAAGTCCTCCCTATTTAATTGTTTTTACCCTAAATCTAAACCAATTTTTCCCTTTCCTTTTTCTTTTTTGGTAGCCATTATCAGAGAAAAAAACCAGAGATAATTTTCGAGCCATTTGAGCAAGAAAGAAGAGAAGAAATTAGAAAGAAGAATAAGCTTGTGCAGTCTTGCAGAAATCAAACTGGACATGTCGTGGGAGGATGACAAATCGGCCAAACAAATCATCATCTTTCGTTTCCAAATTTTTACATGAGGTAAAGGATCCTTAGATCGCAATTCTCCACATATTTTCGTTGAATATTCTGAAAGTTATGATCATTTTACTAAGGACTATGGAATCAGATCGCAAATCCGACCAGTCGGAGTTTGAAGGGTGTTTCCGAGCGCAAATGGAGCCTAATTAGAGTGAAACCGGAGCCCCCGGATAGAGGACATCCACGGAGACATTATGACCGTTCGAATCGTAAAGTTAACGATTCATTTCAGTTTTATTCTCCTTTTTCCGAGCATGTTATGTTCTGTCAGATTTCCATAAATTGCGTAGTAGATTGTATTTTTGTTTTGGTTGATCTATTGGACGTTTTAGGAGCTGATCTTTTGCGGAATCAATGTAGGAACTCCTATGAATCTACCGGTAAAAGGAAAACCGGTTACGGGTTCATATTAGTGGAGAAGCGGATCTCGAAAGTTAGTGCATCGAAGCTGTCCGCGTCAAAAGGAGGTGGAAGAGCACCGAGTTCGAGATTCTGAAGAGTTGTAGATGGTCAGAAACGTTCCCAAGAACGTGTCTTTCTTTGGTAAGTAAAATTACCATTTTTTCCCTGGTCAGGGTTTCCATTTTGGAAAGTTTTCAAATATAGCAGGTTTCCATATTTGGAAAGTTTCCTCTTTGGGAAGTTTTCTTTTTGGGAAGGTTTTCCTTTTTGGTAACTTTCCTTATTGGGCAAGTTTCTTTTTCGGGAAAGTTTTCATATATGGTAGGTTTCCATAGATGAAAAGTTGTTGTTTTTATTAGGTTCCTGAAGGCCTAACCGGGTTGCTGTTTCAGGGTCTGTTGTCTGGAGAAGGAGATGGAGGATCTAGTTCCTGGAGCAAGAAAGCGAAATCTGAATTTGGTGTCGGGAAAGGAGATGGAGGATCTTCTTGGGGGTAAGAAGGATATTGGAGGGTCCACTTAGGGTAATCAATGCGAGGAAGAGCCTCCAAGTAATCAACAAGGTGGCATAGCATCAGTGAGTGAAGTTCCGATAGTAGGAATTGAAGTCATTCATTCCGAAGGCGTCTCGATGATCTGGCCAAGTGGAGGAAGTTCTTGACTCCGTTTCACTCTTTATTCATTTAACTTTGTTAGTCTAGGGTTAATTCGACCAGTGTCGAGCTATAAGTCTCGGCACGAATATGTACTATTATTATGTAATGTTATGTCTTAAGGACTTTATGCCAAAGTGCAATTTTTTGTTGGCTCGCTAAGTCGAGCTTATGATAGAACCTCAACTTTGATAACATTGGTCCTCTGAATGAAAAGACTAGGGTTAAACTGGAATTGATTCAGAATTACACAAGAAAGAGTCTTATAATTAGCTTAACTGGTGATATGGTTCTCTGTTGGTTAGTCGTCTATCCATTTTATGGGTGTGATGCACCTTGTGGCCTGTGTCAATGACCTCGATCGATGTTTAGACGCGTACCCGATCAAAGTGTCAGGTCGGGATACGTTAGCCAGTTTCCCGGGAAATAAGTCTTCAGAAATCATCCTAGTAATCCCTTGGGATGCGTTGTATCGAAACCAGGCAGCAAACCGAACAGTGAGGAAGATCGGGGGGAGTCCTGATCGACCCCGGCGTGAAGGTTGAAGTTTGGGACGGAGGGTTACCGCCAAACAAGACGTGAAGGTTGTTCCAAGATGACGGGTACTAAGCGGGGTACTGCAGGTAAACTTGGGGACCGTTTGGGAAGGAGTGACCTGATGTAGCTGAGATGAGATGACGGATCACGAGATGAGGCCGAGGTGAAGGTTGAGGTTGAGCAGGTCAATCTGATTAGGGCGTGGGTTGTAGACGCCAAGTATTCTGTGTATTTGGGGATTTAGTGGAAATAGGAAAGTGTTTTGAAAAGGAGTTTTATAAACGGTGTCTTAGTATGCTAGGCTGAGTTGTAAAAGAGTTTTCAATCTGGTAGTTTTCTTGACTAGCACATTAGGTGTCTTCTGTGGGGTTTAGAATTAGGTCTAGACTTTCAGGATTAAGCGGGTAGCGGGTGAGGCGGAGTCGAGTCCGTCCTCACTGAGTGGCTTGTTTGAAAAGTCATTCATCCCTCTCTTTTCTCCTTTTTCTCTTTTGTTTTGTGCATGTTCAATTAGAAGTAAATTTTAATGAACAAGTTGGTGAAGTTTAATCCGGTTTTGGCGATACCATTTGGGACATTTACAGTTTCCTCGGGACGGGAACGTTACAAAACCATTGGATGATTATTAATCGCTGTATCCATATTCATAATTTGATCATCAATTCCAAAATTAAAACCCTTTGGATCGTGACCCAAACGCCATTTTGTAAAGAAACCAAATATGAGATTATAGAAAATTAAAAGACGACAGAAAAATGGAAGATCGACTTCTCCACGTGAACCCTAACTTACATGATTTGAAGAAATTTTGGAATTTCGAATTCTCTTGCTAATGCTCTTTGGGAGGAGAGGAAAGTTTCCGTTGTAAAACTGTGAGACGTTGTAGATCAGATTGATTAATGACGCTATTGACTATATGGTATATATATATATATATATATATATATATATATATATATATTAGTGGTTGATTAGTTAAGTATCCTTAATGAAATTTTAATTAATTCATGAAAACATTTCCGATTAATTAATTCAAAAATTAAAAACATAAAACAGGAAACAAATAGTTTTAAAAACTAATAAACTATTAAGTTGAACTCGAATTTGATTTTAGGGAGAGTGGTAAGGTTTTGTCTAGTTAAAAAACTAATATATCTCTATTTATTATTTGAGAAGTACATTTACAAAAATGCTTTAAATTTTAAAAGAAAATTCTATCAAGTGTCACTGAGAATAAAATATATAAGAATATAATAGATTTAAAAAATGCAAAAAATTTATAAGTAAATAAAACAAAGAAAATTTTTACACTTCAAAAGTGATCTATTGATATCTAGAATGAACGAAATCCTCAGTAAGAGTAGATACGAGAGCTACAAGAACATATGACTTAAAAGTGTCTGACTCCCGAGAGGTGTTTTGACCATTTTGTGCGCCACCTGGTTTGAGCGCCTTGCTGTCCAAGAGAATACCACCGCCATAAATTTTTCATTCCATTTGGAAAGCTCCCGTAGAATATTTTGTAAGCCAAAGTTGATTGCATGTCCATTCATAAGTGATTCTACTTCCTTATTATCACCTTCAAAAACAAGTTTTCGAAAACCTTTGAAATATGAATGTTGCATTACCATCAAGAGAACTTGTAGTTTCATTTCTAATGCACTAGTACACATGAATCCAATACTGTGTCCTACTTCCAAATAGAAGCCTTGTGAATCACGAAATACCCAACCCGCTTGCGATGGTCTATTTGGAGCAAAACTGCCATCATAATTACACTCCATAAACTCATGAGGTGGCATTATCCATTAAGACACACGCGGGACTGTGCCTGGGTAGGGAGAATATGGATCAGCGAGACACGTTTGGACCCATTCTTTGGCATCTGCAATTGCCATATGAGCATCATATTCCCATCTCGTATGCTTCTTTTGGTATACTAAGATATTTCGACTCTTCCATAGACGCCAAAGAACCCATAAAGGAAGCTGCCTATTGAGTATAGCTAACCGAGAATCAGAGGCATTATCTACAATAAGCTTTATCTTTGTAAGGTAAGATGTCGTAGGGTCATCATACAAGGATGTCGGTATATTTGACGCTCTCCACACTGACTGAGCATGTAGACAGTTGAAAAAGGTGTTCTTCTGATTAAAAGTTGCACAACACCGCTTGCACTGAGAGTCCATAGATATATGTCGATATGCTAATATTGTCCCAATAGGAACCGCTTTCGATAGAAGCCGCCACATGAAGTGTTTGAGTTTTGGCGCCGTTTTGATGTTCCACATAGCCGTTTTAATATCTATGGGACCAAGTGGTGGCACCTCTTGAGATGGTTCCAAGTGAGTTGCTAGCCAATAGCCGGGGCAAACCGTATATAACCCATTCTTTTTATAATGCCATCCAAACATATCATAATCTCCTTGAGCTACATCTGTTGAATGATTTGAGAATCCTCTTCAATGATGTTGGCTTGGATTAGATTCTGGTTCCAGATATATGAAGATGATATGATAAGTTAGTTGACACGATCAATGTTCTGCAGAGGGTAAGTTATTCGTCGTGCCGCACGAGACGGGTGTGTGGGGATCTAGGGATCCGACCAGATATTTTTCTGCTTCCCCTCACTAATCACCACCTGAAAGCCTTTGTGTAGCAAGTCTCACCCCTTTAAAAGGGATCTCCAGACAAAAATGGTTTCGTACCATTCCCCGTACGTAGGATGTTAGAATCCGAGAAGTACCTCCCTCTTAAGACCTCGGAAACTAAGCTCCCAGGGTTTTGTAATATTCGCCATACTTGCTTGCCGAGCATGGCCGTATTAAATTTTTTTTTATATCACGGAATCCTAGTCCTCCTTCTTTCTTTGGCAACTCCATCCTCTTCCAAGCAATCTAATGCATGGGTTTTGTATCTTCCCCTTTTGTCCACCAATACTTAGCCAAGATCTCTTCAATCTCCTCACAAATTCCTATAGGAAATTTAAAACAATGTATAGTATATACTGACATTGCTAACGCTATGGTCTTGAGTAATATTTCTTTCCCTGCCTCCGGGAGAAATTTCTTAGACCAACTGGTTGTACGTTGTTTAACTTTCTCAACTATATACTGAAAAATCTCTTTCTTTTTTCGACCTACATGTTCAGGAAGACCAAGATACTAGCCATTACCTCCGTCATTGTGGATATTGAGGATTTGACGCAGTCTTGATTTCATCGATGAACTTTCACGGGATCCAAATGTGATTGCGGATTTTTGCCAATTAACCTCCTGACCCGATACCTTCTCGTACAAGGCTAAGGTTCGTTTGATTGCGTTACACGATTAGGGATGGGCATGGCAAAAGAAAACCACGTCATCCGCAAACATTAGGTGGTTAATAGTCGGACCTTGGCTGCTTATCTTCATACCTTTGAGTTTATTGTTTGTTGCTTCTTGTGATAGCATATGGCTCAATACTTCTGCCGAGAGAAGAAATAAATATGGTGATAAAGGGTCGTCTTGGTGTAAACCTTACTCCAGTTTGATCATCCCATGAGGGGAGCCGTTAATTAAGACAGAGAGAGAAGTTGATTCTGCATAACTCATAACCCACGATATCCACAGTTGGTGAAAACCCATTCATAGCATTGTCTCACGCAAAAAATCCATTCCACACGATCATTAGTTTTAGATATGTCTTTCTTTACCGCCATATAAGACTTGGTCCACCTCCTACGAGATTTCAAAGAATGAAGATTTTCATAAGCAATGATGACATTATCTATAATATTATGTCCCGGTATAAAGGCAACTTGATTATCGGAGATGACATTATTTTGTATCGTACATTACATAGAGCTATAGGCCGTAGTTCAGTGATCTTAGTTGGAGCATCAACTTTTCGAACAAGGCAGAGGTGAGTATGGTTCACTTGATCAACCACTCGACTGGTGGAAAAGAAGTCATGAATTTCTCTGAAAATATCCTCTTTGATTTCAGGCCAAAATTAGTGGTATTAGGCACCAATAAGGCCATCTAGACCAGGTGCGCGGTCTGCTCCAATACTAAACACAACCTCTGTTATTTCCCCATCCGATAATGCCCTGGTCAGGTCATTGTTAATTGCGTCTGTAACTCTCTTGTTGAATCCTCGAAACACCTGCTCATAACGCCTATTTCTGTCCAAGGATGTGTGAAAAATGTTTTTAAAATATTATAAGTCAGCATTCCCAAATTTTGTATCACCGCAATGAATATGACCAGCATTGTCTTTGATATTCATGATTTTATTCCTAGCTCGACGAGTTTTAGTTGAGGCAAAGAAGTATTTCGTGTTCCGATCACCATGTTTTAACCATCAGTTCCTACTCTTTGCTTTCCAATATTGTTCTTCATTGATATATGTTTTAGTGAGTTCCTTTGATATTTCTTGTTTAGCTTGAGTTGAGGCACCAGAAGCATATGTGTGATCTAATTTAGCTTTCAGATCTGAGATTCTTGCCTCTGCATTAGGCATGTTTCTGCGTCGCCATGAAGAGATAGCCTTACGACTAAGTCGTATTTTATCACTAACATAGCAAGTGTGACCACGACGCCCTTGCCAGTAATCTTTCACCATTTCTCTAAATCCTTCTCTAAGTATCAGGAAGCTATCAAACTTAAACAAACCATGACGAGCTTCATTACGTTCTACAAAGTTGATGACAATCGGTCTATGATCCGACCCCTCAAAAGGGAGAAATTCTGTTTGAGCTGCCGGGAACATAGCTAACCATTATGAATTCACCATAGCTCGTTCTAAGCAGCAAGAAACATTATGAGTATGTCGCTTCCCTGTCCAAGAAAATTTGTTCCGAATACTCTTTAAATCGTATAGGCCGCAAGTAGTAATCATTCAAGTCTTGGAAACTGGAATCGGGTCTAGGGGGACCACCCTTCTTTTCTGCATTGTGTCTCATCTCATTAAAGTCCCCTGATAACAGCCAGAGTATTGATCTTGTTGTGGAGATATGCTCTAACCGTTCCCACAAATGGTTTCTCAAACTTCTCTCGGGGTGACCATAAATGTAAGACAAATAAAAGGATGTGATCATGGTGACTGTGGTGGTTTAGGGTCCACCACACCACTCAACTTGTTGTCAGTCTGTTCTTTATTACGTTCCTCTTCTAGACATCTCATGCTTGATTTACTCGGAAGAGCATCTTGGTTCATTGAGACATCCTGCTCCATAGGTCCTACAACAACAAGATCATGTCCAACATTACCTCTCACAAGGGATGTCGTATCTCCCAATGGCACGAGCTCCAGGCCTGTTCCCTGATTATTTTCCTCCATGTGAGTGTCGCTTCTTCCCCTGATTCAAGAAGTTTTAGTTTCCTCTGATGTTCAGACCAAAAGGTTTCCATAAATTTGCGTTTACGTTTGGCTCTTTCATGATCGCCTTCAGTCTCAGCGTAGGTAGCTAACAGTTCCATTAAATCATCCGGCTCTTGGTCCACAGAGCCTATGACTTGAGAAGGTCCTTCATCATCGGTAGCTTCCTGTCGGGGAACTCCTTCAGCCAAAGTAGCCACCATCTGGTCAGGAACCTGAACCTGAAGGTCCATTTCCTCAACACCTGGCTCCTGAAGGTAGAGAACATCCTCTACTCTGAATACAGGCGCAACATCCACTGGATGAACAAATCCATTTTGAACCACTGGGTAGATTTCTTGAATATGAGGACCCCACGAGCCGGACCATTGTTGGGACCCTCGTCATTATCATCAGGACCATTCTCATCACCACCTCCATTGTGGTCCAAGGAATTGCCCAAATCATGTGTGAGCATTCCACATAATTCACACTCTCCACAAAGTCTCTCATAGTGAAGATGCCCAAATTATCACTAACATAGCAAGTGTGACCACGACGCCCTTGCCAGCAATCTTTCACCGTTTCTCTAAATCCTTCTCTAAGTATCAGGAAGCTATCAAACTTAAACAAACCATGACGAGCTTCATTACATTCTACAAAGTTGATTACAATCGGTCTATGATCCGACCCCTCGAAAGGGAGAAATTCTGTTTGAGCTGCCGGGAACATAGCTAACCATTATGAATTCACCATAGCTGGTTCTAAGCAGCAAGAAAAATTATGAGTATGTCGCTTCCCTGTCCAAGAAAATTTGTCCTGAATACTCTTTAAATCGTATAGGCCGCAAGTAGAAATCATTTTACGAAAGTCTTGGAAACTGGAATCGGGTCTAGGGGGACCACCCTTCTTTTCTGCATTGTTTCTGATCTCATTAAAGTCCCCTGCTAACAGCCAGAGTATTGATCTTGTTGTGGAGATATGCTCTAACCGTTCCCACAAATGGTTTCTCAAACTTCTCTCGGGGTGACCATAAATGTAAGACAAATAAAACTTACTTTCATTAAATTCGATAAGACAATCTACAATATTAGGAGAAGAGAAACCTAGTACAACATCTACTGATTTCTTCCAAATAACAACTATTCCACCACTACTACCAATTAGAGGGACAGTGAATGAGTTTTCATAGCCAAGTTCACAACAAAGGTCACGGATACAATCGTCTTGTTGTTTTGTCTCAAATAGGCAAATGATGTCAAAGAGATACTTGTGTCGAATCTCTTGAAGGTGTCGAACTGTCAAATCAATGCCCAGTCATTGACAGTTCTAAAAGGATTTGATCATGGTGATTGTGGTGGTTTAGGGTCCACTACACCACTCAGCTTGTTGTCAGTTTGTTCTTTATTACGTTCCTCTTCTAGACATCTCATGCTTGATTCACTCGGAAGAGCATCTTGGTTCATTGAGACATCCTGCTCCATAGGTCCTACAACAACAAGATCATGTCCAACATTACCTCTCACAAGGGATGTCGTATCTCCCAATGGCACGAGCTCCAGGCCTGTTCCCTAATTATCTTCCTCCATGTGAGTGCCGCTTCCTTACCCTGATTCAAGAAGTTTCAGTTTCCTCTGATGTTTATACCAAAAGGTTTTCACAAATTTGCGTTTACATTTGGCTCTTTCATGATCGCCTTGAATCTCAGCGTAGGTAGCTAACAGTTCCACTAAATCATCCGGCTCTTGGTCCACAAAGCCTATGACCTGAGAAGGTCCTTCATCATCGGTAGCCTCCTGTCGGGGAACTCCTTCAGCCAAAGTAGCCACCATCTAGTCAGGAACCTGAACCTTAAGGTCCATTTCCTCAACACCTGGCTCCTGAAGGTAGAGAACATCTTCTGCTCTGAATAAAGGCGCAACATCCACTGGATGAAAAAATCCATTTTGCACCACTGGGTAGATTTCTTGAATATGAGCACCCCACGAGCCGGACCATTGTTGGGACCCTCGTCATTATCATCAGGACCATTCTCATCACCACCTCCATTGTGGTTCAAGGAATTGCCCAAATCATGTGTGAGCATTCCACATAATTCACACTCTCCACAAAGTCTCTCATAGTGAAGATGTAAGAGTGTATTAACTCCATGCACGAACTGGAAATGTCTCCTAAACCGCAAGGGCTCTCGGACATCCCAACTGATTTGTACACGAAAAAAATCCATGCGGATAGCGAGAATCGGGTCGTAGTCGATATCCAGAAGTTGGCCAATCACACGCCCAATATGTGCAATAACTTCCCGATTAGTAAACTGGAAAGGTATACCCCTAATTTGGATCCAAAAAGGGATGAAATGCAATTCCTGCAGGTTCAAAAATGGAGTCCATCGCTCTATAATCAGCATTCTATCAGTGAAAGACCAAGGCGCCCTCCGTAGGACAGCAAGCATAAATTCCTTGGATGGGAACACAAATTGGAACCAGCGTCCCTCAATGATACGACCATACACAATGCCATACATACCCCAAAATTGAGGGAGATTGGAAATGATAGTCTGTATGTTCTGGCGCCTTGGCATTACAGGGGCCCCACAATGACAAAACGATTCTCCGCGATCGCTTGCATCACCACCTTCGCCGGAAGGGGAACAAGTTCATCGTTAATACCAAGATCAAAATCTTGGATCTGTTTGCGAAAGTAGCCTGCCATTTAAGCGAATTTATCTTATCGAAGAAGCTTTCTCTGTGAAAGGAGTATTTGTAGAAGATAGAAGATGAGAAATTTGAAGTTTGGAAGATGAGCTCCCAATTCGATTGTAATCCTTTTATAGCCAAGCCTTGAAGCCCTGGACATAGCAGTTTCATCACGCCGCGCACTTCGCGTCATGGTATGATGAATCACATTGTGGGTGTAGTTTCTGCGGACCGCCGACACGACGGAGGAAACAACCTCAACCGCTAAAACTGCGACGAGAGTAATTTTGTAAAGTAGCTGTCTGAAAATCGCATAAAGCATCGCCCTCTTTGTTTCAATGTGAAAACGAGAAAATATAATAAAATTAAAATTCATAAAAAAAAATTATGTTACCAAATCTTATCTAGATTTTTTGTATATCTTTTCAAAACAATCCATCAAAATAAATATTATTATATTTTAAAATAAGTAAATGAATCTTAAAATTTAATTTAATAATATGATTCAATCTATAACGAATTAATTCTGAATAATATTTCATCAAAAATAGGTATTATTTAGTTCACCACAGTTAAACAACTTAACCAATACCGTAAATATTGAATATAACTAAAAGTTTACAAATTTTAAATTATGAATTTGAATTTTTTTTTTAAATTTTAACTTATAAATAATATTAATAAAACACGTATAACGCGGATTAAATCCTAGTACTATTATTAAATGAGAAGTCAAAAGTTGACGTGACACTCATACAGAGAGAGAGAGAGTTGGTGACGTGACGTCACCGGAATTTTTCCCGAATTAAGAAAAAAAATTGCCTAAAATATCTTAACTGCTTACGTGGCCTCATCTCAATCGTTCCTTATTTTATTTTCTTTCTTGGCGTCGTAGGAACCGTTCGTTGTCTTCTTCCAACCGATTTTGGACCATTTTAGCCCTGTGCAAAATGATGTATTTATCTCTTAAACAAGAATTTATATTTTCGGTCAATCAAAAGCTGTCTGCGCTCGGTAAAACTCCGTTCGCAATCTCAGTGGTTTTTGTCTTTTCTTTTTGTGTTTATCTGTTTAAATTTATTATTTTTCTCATTGTTTAAAGGTTAACTCATGGATTCTCAATCTACTCATATAAATAGATGTCTCTCTTTAGTTTTTCTATCAAAATCTCTACCTGCTTCTAGGCGGTTTTACACAAATTCATGTATTTTTTTTTGCTCATCAATGGATCTATTAAAATACCCAAATAGGCATGGCCAAAACCAAACCGTAACCGTATTTCGAACCATAACCGTTACATTTTCAAACTGTAACCTGACCATAACCGTATGGAACGGTTACAACCGTAACCGTCAACCGTAAAAATACATTAGTTATGGTTAAACGAAATTTTTAACCGTAACCGTTAGTTAGCCGTAACCGTGTTGCGGACCGTAATCGTTACGTTCAAACTGTAACCTGACCATAACCGTATGAAACGGTTACAACCGTAACCGTCAACCGTAAAAATACATTAGTTATGGTTAAACAAAAATTTTAACTGTAACCGTTAGTTAACCGTAACCGTATTTAAACTGTCGGTTAACCATGAGATTCAACTGTACAATTGTAACCGTAACCATTTTTAAAAAATAATTATATATGTATACACACACATATTTTACGCAGACTATATTAATAACAATATGCAAGAACCATATGCATCGACAAAAATTGATCGATACCATTATTTTCATAGTTCATAGTTTGGTTATCACTTTCATTTGCATTAGGATATGCATCATATATTTATTCATCTTATAAAAGACAATCAAAATTCAAATTTATTTATATAAAGAAGCCAAAAAAATCAAAGTAAATTGCTTTCTTCTATCTTCATAAAGTATTTGACGTAGATTTCCTCTTTCCCATCCAAAATCCACCAAAAACTTGCAACAATATTTGTCTATGAAATGTTCACTATCCACAAAAAAAAAGAAAAGAAAAGAGACTTGATAGAGATGATGAAAAAAAAATTATTAAATGACACAAACCTTAAAACATTTAGACAACCAAATCTTGAGCATTTTTGATAGAGTTTCTTTCGTTGCTCTGTTGCGAAGAAACTCATCTTTATCGTAATAAAAATTTTTTCGGATAGAAATTGTGAGTGATAAAACTTTCATTAGTCTTGTTGCTCGATTGAACAATTTTTGAATTGTGTTTTTTTTTTAACTTTTGATGCTTTGTTTGGATAGTGCTCCTCATTACCGTTATGCGTTTGTTTAGATCAAATTTCTAAGGGTTTGTTATGTCGATCCTTTGAACATATTGACTTCTTTTGTTTCATCTTTTATTCTCAGATTTTTTTAATACTCCTATAAAAAAAACGGAGGAAGAGACGAAGTATAATATATCATTATTTTTAAATTATATAAGGCTAAACGTGAAGAGGTTTGGATTTGATAAATTTGAATCAATAATGTGACCATTTTTTTACTAATCTAAATTTTCGTAGATAAATGGTATTTTAACCTCTTTGGACAAAATATTTTAGTTAATAAAATAAATGAAAGATAGAAAATTATTCAAAGATAAAAAAGTTTCCTTGGATTTAACATTTGAATTTCAAAACATATTTTTAACACAATAATTATTATTAAGTTAGCTAATTTTATTTATCTTATCAAAATACTTTTTAAAATATAATAATAATTAAAATTATTAACCTTATCTTAATTATCAGATAATTGTTACCTTACCTAGGTGTAACCATTTAACCGTAAACGTTTTAACCGTATATTAAATGGTTAAGGTTAACATTAAGCATTTTTTCTAACCGTAATTGGTGGTTAATCAACCTTAACCGTAGTAACTGTAATCGTAACCATGGTCATACTTATATCCAAATCCATGATCCACGGTTCTATTTTGTATAGATTTTTTTGACCAATCCTACTTTTTTGTGTTGTTTCAATCGTACAAACAAACCTGTACCTCTAAAGTTTATAATCGTTCTATTATTCGTGTTTCACATCATCACATGCAATACTTTAATATACTTTAAAGTATTGTTTATTTTTTGTTGGTGTATAAATTATTAGAAAGGTTTTGTAACGTGCTTTTATTATTTTTTTATAAGTTTTGTTTATCTTTTATTGAGACAAAGTATGTGAATGTATGTTGTGTATCTCTATATTATTATTTACAAAGTATATTTAGAAAAACAACCCTAATTTGTAAAGAATTACATCAAACACAATTGAGGATAAAATATATAAGCATATAAATATAAGGAAATAATAGATTTTAAAAAATGCTAAAAATCTATAATTAAATAAAACAAATAAATTTTGTTACCAAATCTTATCTAGATTCTTTGAATATATTTTCAAAAAAATCCATCAAAATAAATATTATTATATTTTAAAATAAGTAAATGAATCTAAAAAATTAATTTAATAATATGATTCAATCTATAATGGGTTAATTATGACTAGTATTTCGTCAAAAAGAGGTATTATTTAGTTGATAACGGTTAAAAAATTTAATCAATACCAAAAATATTTAACATAACTAAAAATTTACAAATTTTGAATTTTAAATTTTCATTTAAATTTTAACTTATAAAAAATATTAATAAAAAATAATTCGCGTATAACGCGGATTAAATCCTAGTACTATTATTAAATGAAAAGTCAAAAATTGACGTGACGCTTATACATAGAGATTTAGTGATGTGACGCTCATAAGAGAGAGTTGGTGTCGCGGCGTCACCTAAAGTTTTCTCAAATTAAGAAAAAACAGAAGAAAATATCTTAACTGCTTCGTGACCTCATTTCAGCCATTCCTTGTTCATTTTCTTGTGTGGCGTCATAGGAACCTTTCATAGTCTTCTTCCAACCGATTTTAGACCTTATTAACCCTGTGCAAAATTATGTATTTATCTCTTAAAAATGTATTTGTATTTTCGGCCAATCAAATGTTGTATGCGCCTGGTGAATCTTCGTTCGCAATCTCTGCGGTCTTTATCTTTTCTTTTTCTGTTTATATATTTAAATTTATTTTTATTTTTTTGTTGGTTAAAGGTCAACGCCTGGATCCTCAATCTACTCATATAAATAGATAGTCTCTCTTTAGTTTTTTTCCTATCAAAATCTCAACATGTTTGTTGGCGGTTTTACGCAGGTTCTTGTGTTTTTTTTGCTCATCAATGGATCCATTATAGTATCCTCATCCATGTTCCACAGTTCTATTTTGCATACGTTTTTGACTAATCCTACTTTTTTGTGTTGTTTCAATCGTATTGACAAACGTGTACCTCTAAAGTTTATGATCGATCTATTATTTGTCTTCCGCATCATCGCACACAATATTTTAATATACTCTAAAGTGTTGTCTATTTTCTGTTGGTGTATAAATTATTAGAGGGTTTTATAATGTTCTTTTATTATTTTTATATGTTTTGGTTATCTTTTATTGAGACAGAGACATACGTATGTGAATGTACTATGTCTATGTAGACTATCTTTAACAATACGTATATTTTTGTTGGCGACCAATCCATTACATTTTGGTGATAGATAATACATTTTAAAAAATATATATATATGTTAAACAAATGTTTTCTTATTTATATTCATTATTTGGTGTTTGGTAATATGTTAATGTCGATTTTATTGAGATTGATAGGTGATTAAAAAGATCAATATCGCATATAATGAAATGTTGTCTAATAGAACACGAGAAACGATTTTATTGGTTTCAAGATCGATTTAGATATTATCAAAGAAGAGTCATGTTAAGGTTGCTTTATGTTGAATGCTCCTGGGTTCACACATAATGGTGTCGAGATCGATTTATTGTGTTATGTTATTTAAAAACGATCACAATAGTTGGGTGTATAACGCTTCGGATCTTAAGTTTCGCCTCTGTTGTGGATGAATCTAGATATGTGAGACACTTGGATTTCTCTAGAGGTTCAATCTTTATAATTGGAGGTTTGTTATGATTATTTATGAAATTGTGTGTAGAATGAAATGATTTGACTCTTAAATTTCAATGATTTATTTTTTTTCTTCAGAATGGCTACAAGAAAGAGGAGTGAAACTAAAATGAATCCTCAAAGGAGATTAAAGCGAAAGGAAGATTCAGCAGAGCCAAAAAGTGTATGAAAAAAAAAACTCCTAAGAAGTTGCATGAATCTGGTAAAAGATTATCGAATTTAGTGTTGGTAATATCATTTCTTGTTCTTATGATTTAGCTCAGAGTCTAAATTGTCATCTACATGTTGTTGTCATTGTAATTGGCATTTCTATTTATCAGGAAAACATAATAATGGAGAAGTCTCCTTTTAAATGTTCAGATGAGCCTCCATCGAGTCCAAAATTTGATAAATACCCAAGATGGAGCTCGAGATGTGCCTGTCCTCGATCTTCATTTGGGAAAAGAGAATCGAGTTTATGGAAAGTGAAATTGCATCTCTTTCCTTTAGATGCTCATACCCGTAAAGGACTAGAAAAGGTTAATGCAAAGATTTGACCACAAATGACTACTGCAAAGCTTATATATTCGTCAGTAGAAATGAAACATGATCAAGATGGATTTCGTGAATGGATTGCCTATGTGCAACAAGAGGATGCATTTTGGTTATAATGGACAAACTGACTAAATCAGCACACTTCGTTGTTGTTACAAAAATAACAACTTTGAAGTGTGCGTAGAAAAGTATGCTTATGAGAGTACTCGGTTGCACGGAGCATCGGCAAGTAAAGTGTCTGACCAGGATTCGAAATTCTACTTTTAGTTTTGAAAATCATTTCATAAGAAGTTTGAAATAAGGGTTTAGATAAGTATAATCTACCATCCACAGATAGATGGATAAATTCATAAAACGATCTAGACACTTGAGAATTTACTGGAAGCTTGTGTGATGGATTGAGGTGGTAAATGGGATGTTACTATAAGTGATATTAAACTATATATTTTGTATCACTTACTAATAATTAATTTAAAATAACATCATTTAGTATTGTGATACTATTTAATTGATGCAATTCACACTTTTTGTTGAAGTCGAAGAATACTTACACTTGGACAATTTCGCCTATAAAAACAGTTATCATTCGAACATTGGGATGTCTCCTATATGAAGTCTTGTAAGATCGACCTTACCCATCACCGATATATTGGACCCAAACTCTTCATGCTTATCTTAATCGTGAGACTAATGATATTTACTTTTACTATATATAGGTTAACAAAATGTTGCTTTCACTACTTTCATATCTCTTAATTTATCTTTAGAATATATTCCAATTTGAAAGTGCTTTGTTCCCAAAAGTATAATGCTTAGCTAACTTATACAACAAGAAACCATTACACCTCAATCACACGAACACACACAAAGCAAAACATCTCTCTGGATCCTCTAATCAAGATTGCTAATTAAGATAAGTCTCGTAATTCAATCAATTACGAAAGTAAAACTTAGCTAATCAAACAAACTCATATATAATTTGATTACTTCTCTACTTCTTTTACTATTACTACTAGTTCTTGATGAAGAAAAAGTTCTGATTTTAGTTTATTAAACCAAGGAGTTTGTTTTAGTGGACGATCCATAGCCATTCATCAAACCATCCCACGACGAACCTAAGCCGCTGATATAACCACCACCGTTGTATCCACCACCGTCAGATTTTCCTCCGCCACCATCGGAGTAACCTCCTTGATCTTGTTGCCAATCAAGTGATAACAACTTTGGATTTGGCTTCACATCCATTATTGTTGTTACCCTTTGATCATTTTGATGATCGTAGTTAGACAACATAAGTCTTTGGCATGTTGAGATATCCATGAGCCCACCACCACCACCACCGTTGCTTCCCGGAGATATCCCGTGAAAGCCACCATTGTTGTTATTAAGACTTAACCCGTGATTCAGACCCATTTGATGGTTATAATTATGATGATTGTCTCCATTATTTCCATGATCAACCATAACCAGGTTGTCATTGCTCACTCCCATGAGATCAAACTTATTATCCAAGAAATCGATAGGTCTAGGGCTCTGCGAAAGCAAACCGCCATACTTGCTCTCTAAGAAACCAATGTTACTATGCTCCGGAGTTGTGTAAGAAGATCCCATCATCCCACCAAAATGTGGAAACCCTAGAGGGGCATTTTGGTAATTCTGATGAGACTGTGCTAAAGCCATAAGGTCTGTGGTATTAGTGGTAACAATGTTGGATGGCTTTTTGCCAGAAGAAGTGGAGGAGGAGGAGTTAGAGGACGATGTTTTCTTGTTTTTCCGGCAACCACCACCGACCGGAATATTCCTTAGCGTGCCACCTTTGGTCCAGTAACGGCGACAAGTCTTGCAGAAGTAACGAGGCTGTGAGAGGCTATAGTTATTGTAGTAACAGAACTTTGTGTGCGTTGACTCGCAACGAGGACACTTTTGAGGATGGTCGTGAGGTGGACGCAGCCTCCTTCCGCCGTCCATCAGAGCCGCCGCAGCTGCAGCCACGGCAGAGGCTTGTGGTCTAGTGGTGCAAGCCGCTAGAATGTCGGCTGCTGATGAAGAAGTTGTTGTAGAGTCTAACATGCTTCCTCCTGATGACTCAGCTTCCTATAACATTACAAGTTACAAAACTTTATATTATATATCAAATGTGTACGTAATTTTTACATTTTCGAAGTTGTATGACATATAGTAATGCATCCATCATTTACACGCCAAAAACGATGGTTCGAGATGGGTAAGTTCTACTTTTTTCAAATTATAGTTTTTGGTTTTTTATTTGCATTTGTGAGTACAAAGTCATTATTTTTTCAACTTTTGAAAATGTATAATAAAAATATATTCACTATAACAAAATGCAAAAGAAACAAAAAACAGATCTTCCGTTTGCGTTAATTGACGATTACTTTTACACTTAACAATAGGATTTTGCTAAAAATGTTTCAAAAATATGTTCATTTGGAAGAGAAATATACGCTAACTTAAAAACGTAAATGCAAAAGCAAATAGAAACAACCAATGTAAATGGAGAAACCTGTAGCCAATCGGAATCCATGCAAACTTGGAGAGAAGTAAGACCCATTTTGTGTTATGTCTCTTTGTTTGTTTGTATGTTTAGTTTGAGGAGAGTGAGAAGTTTAAGATGAGTTTCATGAACGAAATCTCTAGAGAGAGAGAAAGAGAAAGAGAGGAGAGATGAGGCAAGGAAGAGTTTGGGGTTGGGATGTGAATAAGAAGGAAGCAAGAAGAGGACCCTTCTTCTCCTCGGGATTGCTGTTTCCACTCAGAAACCCCCTCTACCACTTAGTTAAGTTAATGAGTTCACACTTGTTTATTTTTGTTTCTCTCTTTTATTACAAGTCTCGACTATTACGTAATATTAGCTATATCATTCCAATCTGTTAACAAAATAATAATCATTCAATTTAGAAAATCATAACGTATAAGATGCTCATTGTATTGTTGATGGTGGATAATAGATAGCTGTGGATATATATCTTATCTAAAACCCACGTAGTAACCTAAAACTAAATCTCCTCAATTTTATTAGATTCTTTTTTTCTTGTTTTCTTTTTCTGGATATAATTATATTTTATTTATATATAGTAATTTATAAGCTTTCATTTTATATGGACAACAAAGCGTAAACTAGGGAGTTTTCGTTGAATTTTCTATTTCGGAAATAATACGAAGGGAAAATGTTTGTCAGCTACACGGGGTATGACCTAATATGGTGGAAAACATCCAATGTATCATAATATGTGATCAACATCACGAAGTATATGTTAATCATGCCCTAATTTGTAATTTCTGATGTAATAAATTATAGTTCGTACATGTAGGCATGATTAACATATACATCATGACGTCGGTCATATATTATGATACATTGGATATTTTCCACCATATTAAGTCATACCTCGTGTAACTGACAAACATTTTTCCTAATACGAGGGTATGTAATATAATATGTATTTCTTATAGTGAATGCATTAATTTATTAATATTTTCTAGTTCCATTTTTAAAATAAACTTTCAAATTCTGATTTAAAAAAGTAATACGTCTCGCTTTGATGATCATGACAAAAGTTTAAAACTTTAATTTCAAATGATTTGTATCATAATTTTAAAAGTATACTCCTTTCCTTAGACAAATAGATATGTTTAGGTTTTACATACATATTAAAAACAGTTAATTACAATAATAAATAAAATATTTTGTGTTGAAAAAATCATTATCTATTACTCTAAATTAAAAGTTTCAATCAAAATATTTTGATAACAATTTACTATCATGAAATAATAAGAATATATTGAAATAAAAAATTTATATTTGTGAAACAAATTTTTTCCCTAAAACTTTTTTTTTTCATCTAATACTGTATAGATGCGTCGGTGGTTCCAACATCTTCGGACCCACAAATTCTAAAGTGGGTCCACGTCAACTTGACCAAATCATCTTTGGCAATGCAACGGCTACGATTAAGCTATGGGACCCATATGAACAAACGGAAGCCGTTAGATGGTTTAAAAATAGCAGCTTGATCTTCACACAACAGAGACAAAAGTGAAGAGAGAATAATATCCTTTTCCGACATTTTGGTCTCTTTGTGTTGTGTTATTGTGTTTGAGACTTAGAGCACATTCATCGAAAGTTTTAGTGGGGTTCACACAAATCCCAAAAAAATTTTTATTATAATAATGTTTTTTAAGAGACTGTCTCTAATAGCCTTTTCCATAAAAGGTGGTATCATCAATTTTTCGCGGACCCCACAACACGTAGCGGTCCGCGATTGGTTCGTTTAATATATATATTATTTTTAAACGAAATAAATAAATAAATAAATATAAAAAAAATTTTTAGGAATCGAGCATCCATAATCATTAATGGTCATGCCCTTATGATAAAGAAGTTAGTAACTTAAAGTGGGCCCACTAGTGGACTCCACTCGTTCGCTTCTCTCAAGCATAGTATCTATTCCCTTGCCACATGTCACTTGTCTTGCTTCAAAGTACATGTGGCAAATATGGTTCCAACAAGTTTTTTTTTTTTTTTTGACTTCCCGAATCAATAGTAAATTATTCAAATAGTCAAATTTTAATACTTTCTACGTAGTTATTTTTT
This sequence comes from Anastatica hierochuntica, assembly GCA_900406275.1. NCBI lineage: Eukaryota > Viridiplantae > Streptophyta > Magnoliopsida > Brassicales > Brassicaceae > Anastatica > Anastatica hierochuntica. The sequence continues at coordinate 20,067 of OVAN01001154.1, read as the reverse complement.
AGAATTATAAAATTGAAAGCTAATGCTTTGATCGATGAAAAAGAAAACGAGAAACAAAAGTTGTGCGCCGTAAAAATTAATAAAAATATATATACAGAGGGATATTTTTATTTTCATAAATAATTTCTTCAAATTTAAAAACAAATCATTTAAAAAAAACTTAAACATACTACTTCATAAGCCAATAAAAGTTGTCCTGTTAATCCGGCTTCGACATATAATAACTTTAGAGTTTTGAGGTTCAAACTTCTAAGCTTCTATGTATACTAACAATTACGGGAAAAGCCAATCACATATGTTTTTTTTTTGATAAAGGTTTTTCAAAATTAAAACATAAAGTATTACAAGTTATGGTTCTAAGAACCATAGAGTTTGGAAAAGTTGGACATACAAGTAGCCGAAGAGATTAAGAAAAACTTAATCTACTGTGAAAGCTTACAAGAGTGAAAGCTTTTAGAGATACAAGAGTAGAAACGGACATACTAGCGGTGATGGTTCCCACGGCCTCGTCGACTATGTTTACCTCTACCCCAACTTGAATCCATTCCAAATCCTGAAATTTTTGGGTTGGTTTGACCGACCTCCCACCTCTAGTGAAAATGAACCCGGAGGATTCACTTTCTTCCCCATTCACATCAGCATTCTCCAAGGGCAGTGAGTGACTCTCTGTCATCATTAGAGATGTTTGAAGGTTTGGGTTTATTGGTGGAGTTTTGGTCAAAGGATCATCGTCTGAGTCATTGTTCTCGGTGACGATGATATTGTTGATGGATGAAATTGTTTCCATAATGATTTTCTGAGTTGGAGTAGATACATCATCTACTAATGGGGGAGAAGTGACTTCGAAGTGTGAGCAGGTAGAGGTCATTACCTATTCTAGCTGATAATGGATAGTAGAAGTTGAGGCAATGTGAGTTTCATTGTCCCGCACTACTGTTGTAGGTGAATTGTTAGGTTGAGTAGTTGAGGAGACTATTTCTCTTATCGGTGCATCAAGTCCATATTGTGCTAGAGTTGTGGGATTAGTGTCTGTCAGCGAACCATTGTTTCTTTGATGTTCAGTTTGTGAGTGCCCCTCTTGTCCCTTGTTTTGCTGAGCATTGTCATATTGACCTTTAAGGGTAGCTTGTGTTTGAGTAGAGGCAGAACCAGTCTCAAAGCCATAAGCACAACTAAAGTCTAAACCATGACCCATAGCTGGATGTGAGCCGTGTACATAACCAGAAGCAATGCATGAACCGGAGACATTTCCAACCCCTATACCTCCATCACCTGGTGTAATCATGATCTGATTCTGTTTTTGAGTTTCAGTATCCCCAACAAGAGTGTGCTTTTGTAGAATAATGTCAATATACACCACAGGAACCTCATCCTTTTTACTGACAATGTTTTCGTTCTTTGTCGTGTCCGAAGTCATAAGACATCTCTTTTCCTTATGTCTAAAATTTCCACATCTTTCACAAACAGTAGGTATCCATGTATATTCCACTTGAACAAGAAAGATATTCCCTTGCTTATCATCTAAGGCAATGAGTTTTGGGAAAGCTTTATCTAATTCTACCTCCACTAATATCTTAGCTTCACCCATATTTGTAGGATCAAATATTGGCTTGTGGGTTAACATCGGTTCACCAAGCCCAGAGGCGATGTGACTTATTCTTAGCCTTGAATAACAACTGTCTGAAATATTTTTTCAGATTTACCCAGACAGGAAGTGTTGAGATTTCTGGGATTTTCAGTGAGCCATTAGTGTTCCAAGGCGCAACAAACATCAAACAATCATCAACGTGCCAAACACCCCGTTGAATTACCCATTGCCTAGATAATTGATGCGGAATGTGAAACAAGAACGACGAGTCCCTGAGCTTCCTACATACTATCTTACAGCTTCTTCCCCACAACCGATTAACTACAGCATGTACTAGGCCGCCTGTTGGTGGAGAGCACCTATGGAATTGACCTACAACGTATTCCTCCCTATTCTCAAGACCAAGTTGCAACACTTTAGATGGGATGATTACCTCAGGTGTACCGTCAAGACGGTAGGTGGGGTTTGCAGCTCGGAAGAGGTTTCTCGAAGCCGAGTTCATCCTTGCTGCCCATGGAAAGCGGAGGCTACCATCCTCCTTAAGCGATGGTGGTGGTAATTTGTTCACTGGAAGATTGGACAATAATTTTCCATTACCTTGTTGCGATCTCGCCTTTTTCTTTTCTGAGTAACCTTCACCTAAACCTGGCCAGAAAGAGGCAATCTGACTTTCTACGTGTTGTGAGGCATAATCTCTCGGTGTCGACAGTACACGAGAAGTGACCGGAGGGGTGAAGTAAAGCAGTTTGGCCCACACACCTATGTTACGAACAAAGGGAGTCGGTGAAGTTATTGTGGAAGCAGCTACTACGATTTGGTCTAGACCCGTAATAGGAGCAACAATTGTAGCTGAATCAACTTGAGATAGTTGAGCTAGAGCTTCCGGATCGACATTCGGTGGAGTAATTTTCTCGACAGCATCCGGATCTGATGGTGGAGGCGACGCCATCAAATTTGAGATTTTCGAAGTATGTCTTCAAATGGGGATTGAGGAAGGGAAGATTAGAGAGGCTCTACGAGGAGAAAGAGCCAGTCTTGGTCTCGCCTGAGGAAGCTCCGACGAAACGCAGTCAGCGACGGTGGCTAAGCCGCCGTGAAAAGAGAACTGATTTACTTTTAGGTTTTTCTTTCGGCTGCGAGAGAGAAAGTCAGGGCCGTCCCTGACCTAAAGCTGGTAAAACTCCAGCTTTAGGCACCAAAATATTATCAATAATTAAGGACATCAAATTACCAAAAGTTTAGTGTAGTCCAATGGAAAAACAGTTGAGTGTTTGTCTCAGCTCCCTGGTACGAGCGACCTGAGGGGCATTTAATTTTTTTTTTGATTTAGGCATCATATTAATATGGGCCGGCCCTCGAGAAAGTCAACAAAAGTCAACTTGCTTTTTTTGTTTAAAGCGAGCTATATTTTCAACCGACGAATCCAATCACATAAGTTATGTAGCTATATATATATATGTGTATATATATATATATAGATATTAAAATATAGCCTATGTTTATTAGGATTCTCGTCTAGAAGAAAATACTAGGATTAAATATTTGATGCGTTGATGTGGAATTTCAAACCGAATTGCCGCTGGAGACACCTACCATTTTAGTGTCGCACATTTTATTATGTATTGACTATAATAAGATATTGAAATGAGGACGATTAAGATCTATGTAGAAGACCATGCTCGTTATAGATTTTTACTTTTAAATATGAAGATTAAATTCAGTTTCTATAAATAACTAGGAAATTATCCATGTTGGACGCGAAATATTACTCAAATTTATTATTATATTAGTTTTTTTTCTCAAATAGATCAATTTTATTGACTAGTTATGGTCACCCAGTAAAAGAGTTGTAATACAATGGGGTACAAATTAGAAGGATTCAAAAGTTGTAAAAGCTGAGAAATTTATTTTGGATAGACAATCCGCAATTTCATTTGAATCACGGCGAACTTATTGTAGGTCTGCCTTTGAAAACCGAGATAGCCATCCCCGAATATCACAAATCAAATTATGGTGTTGGAAGCTCACATCTTCCCCATTGATCAACTTAAGAATGGATATACAATCACCCTCAAAGATTACTCGGCGATAGCCTTTGATCAACACGTGTTGTATCGAAATTAGTAGCGCTTGTAGCTCCGCTTCGATTATATCTCTACACATATTACCAACAGCATGGTCTGACTCTAAGTAAACTCCATCAGCATCCCGACATACCCATCCAGCCTGGGATCGACGATCTCCCCTAAAACTAGCGTCAAAATTACATTTAATGACACCAGGAGGGGGTTTGATCCAATGAGAGGGAGGGAGGGTTGCTTCGAGACGAATGAGAAGGGGGTTAATCGCATTTAGGAATTCTTCCGCGTCTTGGAAAATGAGTCGCAGGTCTTGACGCCAGTGACTCGGCTGTTTCTTGAAAACAAGCAAATTCCGACTTTTGCAAAGTCTTCACAACGCCCAGAGAGGAGCTTGACGAGCCATTCTGGTGAGATTGAGGTTTTGACTATTTCGAATGATATGCTCTACTTTATTTTCAAAAGAGGCGTTATGGTTGAGTATTATCGGGTCGGTAGTATGAAGTCCCTGCCAAATCGCAGTCGCATAGTTGCAAGTGAAGAAGAGGTGGTTCATGTTTTCTTCTTCCTGGTAGCATCTTTCAAAAACAACATCCATTGTGATGTGTCGTTGTCTCAATGTTGTACCCATGGGTAAAGCCGATGATAGTGCTCGCTAGAGAAAATGCTTAAGTTTCGGTGTCGTGTTGACCTTCCAGATTTAATCTTTAAGGTCAGATCTTCTAGGAACAGGGGGTGTATTGCGAACACTTAGTTGCTCAGCTAAACGAAAGGCTGATTTGAATGAATAAATGCCCTGCAGATTATAGAACCACCCCCCACGAAATTCGTGTTTGAAAATTGGCGTAGACGTATAGCCTGGATGAATTCCACATCCTTAGGGATGATATTCGCGTCCAACTTACTACGTTCCACACCTGAATTTGTGGAGGAAAGCATATCAGCTACTCAAGTAACCCTTGTCAAAGAACCATATATTCTTCGCGCGGATCGTGGCGGGGAATCAGGTATCCAATTATCCTCCCAGATTTTAGTGTTTTGCCCATTACCAATGACCACATACATACCTCTTTTGACTAAACTACGGCCTTCTATAAGTGATCTCCATATGAAGGGCGACTTTCTTCCAAGCTTGGCTTCCATGATCGACCCCTCTGGATAATATCTTCCTTTTATCACGCGAGCGACCAGTGAAGTTGAGTTGTGTAGTAGGCGCCAGACTTGTTTCCCAAGGAGAGCATGATTAAAATTTCCAATGTTTCAGAACCCCAAACCTCCATCCCTTTTTGAGAAACTTAAGCGGTTCCAAGCAAACCAATGCATACGAGGTTGATCCGTTCCTTTGCTCCACCAGTAATCAACTAACGATGCCTCAATCTCTTCGCAAATTCCTTTCGGGAGTTTAAAGCGATTCATTGTGTATATTGGAAGGGCTAACACCACAGTTTTAACTATAATCTCTTTCCCAGCATCAGAGAGAAATTTATTTGTCCAGCTGCTTGTTTTTTTTGCACATTCTCGACAATATATTTGAAAATATCTTTCTTTTTCGACCTACTTGTTCTGGTAAGCCAAGATACTTTCTATTACCACCGTCGTTATGGATGTTAAGAATGTGGCGAAGTCGCGTTTTGACGCTATCAGAAACCCTGACACCAAAGATAATGGCTGACTTATTCAAGTTGATTGTTTGTCCTGAGATCTGTTCATATTTATGTAGTGTTTCAACAATAGCCTTACAGGATCGGGGATGAGCGTGACAAAATAATAGAGCGTCATCTGCAAACATTAGGTTGTATAATATGGGTCATGTGGTGCTTAGTTTGATACCCTTGATCTTCTTTTTTGAGGCCATTGATGATAACATACGGGTGAGGACTTCAGCACATAGAATGAAAAGATAAGGGGATAAAGGATTGCCTTGTCTTATCCGACGTCTTGGAGTGATTGTACCTCTAGAATTACCGTTGATCAGCACCGAAAAAGATATTGATTCCACACATGCCATAATCCAATTTATCCAAATGGGGGAGAAATCCATAGCCGTCATTTTTTGTCTCAAAAAAGACCACTCCAAGCGATCATACACTTTAGTTATATCTGTTTTTAGGGCCATATATGACTTAGACCATCGTTTCTGAGATTTTAGGGAGTGAAGAACTTCATGGGCGATAATGACATTATCTAATATATTCCTCCCTAGGATGAAAGCCTCTTGGTTCAAAGACATGATATTAGGTAGATGTTGCTTGAGTTTGGCTACTAAAATTTGGAAATAATCTTGTAGCTGACATTGCACAATGAGATCGGTCGAAAATCCGCCATTTTCATTGGTAAATCTTTTTTTGGTATCAAACAAATGTTAGTATGGTTATGGTTACCACTCATAATACTGGCCCGAAAAAACTCCTTAACCTCAGATATCACATCTGATTTAATGTCTGGCCAAAATTATTGAAAGAACGCAGCAGTAAATACATCCGGATCTTGTGCTTTTGTTGCTCCAATATCAAAGATTTAACTTTGTATTTCATCTTTGGTCACTAATTTAGTGAGTTTCTCATTCATTTCCATTGTGATGTGTTGATCAAAACCATCGAAGACGCTATTCATAATACTTTCTTCTTGCCCATCACTGGAGAACAACTTATTAAAGTAGTCTTCAGCCGCTCGGCCAATTTCTTTGTCTTCGCGGTATATGTTTCCAAACTCATCTTCTGTAGCTAGAATTTTGTTCTTAGCTACCCGAGTCTTTGTTTCAGTGTAAAAGTACTTCGTATTTCTATCCCTTAATTTCAGCCATTGATTCCTGCTCTTCATCTTCCAGTAATGTTCTTCGTCCTTATAAGCTTGGTTTAACTCCGTTCTAATGGCTTGTCTCGTTGATGTTGAAGTACAATTATCCGAAAAAGCATCGTCTAAGCGTTTCTTCAAGTAGCTAATTCAAGATAAATACATGTTAATAACGTTAGAGACATAGATTAAAGAAATTTGTTATATTTTAGCCTCTATTATATATAGAAAGACAGAAATAGCATGCATACAAGGTGTAGATGCATGCCTCAGTGAAATTTAGATATTTTGATTTTAGTATCAAAATCTAAAAAATGTTTCTCAAATGAAATGGACTAAAATCTAGTTGTGCATCCATATTTATTACTTCATAATTAGATCTCATTTTTATTTCTTTTTCATTATTCTTTATGCACTTGGATATGAAATAAGTTTTGGTTATTCTCCAATTTGTAATTTACTAAGAGTAAGAGTCGGACTTAAGCCCAAACATAACAAACATGAGTTTGCGGTCTTCAATTTTGTAGAAGAATGTTTTAAAAGGCGGTCTACTTTTTTTAAAAACATACAAAACGGATTCATTTTGTTTCTCGATTGCGGTCTTTAATAAGTAAGTGAATTTCATACCCTACATAGTTACATGCATGATCATACAATACGTTCAAATAAATCAGTAAATTGTAATATCTTTTCATTATATGAATTAATGAGCCGAAAATTCAAATAACTTTAAAGGAAAAGCTTCACATCTCTATATGAGACAAGTAGGAAGCTGAAGATTGTAAGGATCTAGGGAGGAGAATACTTCATACATGGTTCACATGGTTTTTCTTTTTTCTTGTTTTAAAGAACAAAACTAAAAGAAAGAAAGGGAAGGATAATAAAAGGGCATCGAAGATGGTGTGAGAATAAAACTCACAAGACAAGCTAAGCGTGACGAAGACAATTTCGTTGGCACATATATGTATCTATTTAGAGAGCCCACTTTTTAAAGTAAACAAAGTTTATATAATGATGGAAAAAAGAAACAAAGTTTAATAGTTTATATATCTGTCTGTCCCGCGTATCTTTGTTCCTTGCATCACTCATTGACGTCACTCACTATTGGTATACTCATGGGACCGGACTTGACGCACGCGGATATTCGAATAATTCATGGTTAATAGTTTATTTTTCCGCACCACAAATGGGGCAAGATGTCTCAACTCCTAAATGTCTAGAAAACAATCGTTGACATGTAGCCATACATCCTATTACACATTGCCACACGAAGTGCTTGAATTTTCGTTTGGTTTTAATCTTCCATGCTTGTGTCGTCAGTGTATCCACTGAGGGTCCCTCAAAAATAGGGTCACAATCAAGACGAGAGGACTCTCTCGCGACCTAGTATCCTGAGTGAACAGTATAGTTCTCGAAATTCTTGTAGGATCAACTATAATCGTCACTTATGTAGTTCTTTGAAGGTCGAGCTCTTAAGATTTGCGGGATTCTTCCATGACGAACAACTCTGGGAGGCGATCCTCTTTTCATAGTTTACTAGATTCATCGATCGAATCATTTACGTAGAGGTATGGGTCTCTCCCTTGGGATATACATTACGGGATTCGTGCCAGAACATCAAGGATCCAAGGTTCGTTCAAAACTTTGGTGGTTATTCCTAACCCTATCATTTTACGGAGACCTGAACAAAGCAAGGGTTTTGTGACATAATGCTCCTCCACCCATAGGATGGTCAGTTCGACGACTGCGCCTTTAAGGGGTTACAATATATGAAATAGCGACTTCTGAGCACCCTACTTATAAGGGAGTTAGAGAATCTGATGAGACGCCATAATTGTTTACCAACAACACCAAGGTAAACTTCTCAAAAGTTCTGAAGCCTCATCCCCCTTCGAAAGAGTGCATATTTTTCCCATGATATCTAGTGGATGCTAACTATCTGCTTTAGAGCTCCACCAGAATTTGGCTATTGCACTTCTTAGCTTGGCGCTTATCGCTTTTGGGAGGAGGAAACAAGACATAGCGCCTGGGCTACTGATTTAATCAATACTTCCTTCCCACCTTTGGAGAGGAATTTTGCAGACCACTAAATATTTTTTGTTTGGAGTCTGTCTCTAACAAAGGAAAAAACTTGGGCTTTAGATCCATGGATCTTCTCTGGTAGGCCGAGATAGATTCACATACCGTCTTTTTGATTTATTCCCAACACCTCCTTTATTTTTGTTCTCTCTGCAGCGGGAATTTCGTATCCAAACATGATGGATGATTTTGTCAAATTAATTAATTGGCCCGATATTTCGCCATATTAGCGGATAATGTCAATGATCTTTTTTCCTTGAGTTTCGATAGCCTTGCAAAAGAATAAATGCAAAAGGAGGTGGGATCTTGGGCGACTTGCCCAAGAAATTTGAAGGCCTTTAATCTTCCCATCCCATTCAGCACCCCGAAGTTGCGCAATAAGGGCTTCTGTGCAGATGATGAATAGGTAGAGAGAGATCGGATCTCCCTGGCGTATCCCTTGGGTAAGGGATATCTTCCCTTTAGGAGCTTCGTTGAACAGTATTTTGTACGATATTGAAGAGATGCAGAACATAATCCAACATACCTATTTGGGTGAGAAGCCCATCTTGAGCATTAGGGCCTCAAGGAAACTCCATTCCACTTTTTCAAATGCTTTACTCATATATGTTTTAATTGTCATGAACCTTTTCCTACATGCAGGGTTGGATCTTAATGCATGGAAGTTCTACTGGGCAATTAGGATATTGTCAGTGGTCAGTCTTCCCACTACGAAGGCGGATTATGTTTCAGAAGTAAAACTCAGAAGGATCCCCTTCAACCTGAGGCTAAGGATCTTCGATATCACTTTGCAACTAATATTACAAAGGCTGATAGGCCTAAAACAAAATATATGTCGAGGTCGATCAGATTTGGGAATAAGGCAAATATTAGTCTCATTTACTTCTTTCTTGAAAGAATCGATAGCGTAGAAGGCCTTCACGAGGTAAATGAGGTCTTTGTCGACTATATGCTAGAAGGATAGAAAGAATAAGGCTGTTATCCCATCCAGCTCAGGTGCTTTTTAGGGTCTATAAAGAACAAAACTCTTTTTATTTCCTCCTCCAACAATTCCCGGGTGAGACTAGCATTCATCGCTTCTGTAACTGAAACATGTATGTCCTTGAGAATCCTCTCAAAGTCGCTCAGGTTCATGGGTGAGAAGAGGGAGTTGAAATATTCCTCGGCTATACTTTTGATGCCCACCTCATTGTTGATCCATTCTCCACTAGTTTTTAAGCAACCCTAGGATGCGATTGCAGCTCTTCTTTGTTTCGTCGAGACTTGGAAGAATTTTGTATTCATATCATCCTTTTTAACTAATTTTTCCTACTTTTCTGCTTCTAGTAGATTTCTTCCTCCAAGTAAGCGAACCCAAGTTTCTTTTTAGCTCCAAAAGGATTTCTAGATCGATGTTTTTATCTGGTTGGGCTTTATCAATGTTATCGTGGAGCTCTGTGATTAACTTCTCTGAATTGGACTTTGAGCCTTTTTCCCAAACCAATATTTCTCGTATACAGGTTTGAATTAGTTTCGAGAATCCTCCATGTCCGTTTAGCTGGGAAGGGTTCCAGCATCTAACACTAGCATCTCTTAACTCCGATTTGCCTAACTAGCGCTCATCGAACTTAAACTTATTCATAAAGCGTTGGAGAAATTTTTGAATCGTGGTAAGGAGCGACATATAATCTGATCCTCACATTTTTAAGTATTCTACAAAGGTTTGGGGGAATATTTGATGCTAGTTTTCATTCCCCATGGCTCTATGAAGTCGACATATAATCATGTCGTTTCTACGACGTCCAGCCTATGACATTGGGTTTCAATTTCAAGGGATATCAATGAAGCCACAACATTGTATCATATCTCGAAAGGGGAGGAACGATGCCTCTGATCTATGTTTTCCGCCTATTTGTCGTGGTTGCCAGTAATTTCGTTAAAGTCTCCAATGGTGAACCAAACACCAAATCTATCAGTAAATGTTCGAGTTAATTTTTCCCAAACATTTCCTCGACATTCAACAACTGGATCTCCATATACAATGGTTAAAAAATATGATATACTAGTCTTTATATCCAAAACACGATTGTTTATACATAAGACTTGGACTAGGAAATCTCTAGAATAAAATAAAGCAAGACCCTCACTTAATACATCGGAATCAACAGTAATCAAACTATAAAAATCTAGGGAAGCTAGAAGATCCTGCAAAATCATCTTATTGTTCTTTGTCTTTGGATTCCTCTAGTCGATGGGACGTAGTTTTTTCTCCCACCCCTTGAAAGTTCTAAGCTAGGATCCTCATCCGGGAAGGTTGGTTGAGTTCTGGATCCCACCAAACCTTCACCTCAGATACTTGTTGATTCTTGAAAGAAGGAACCGCCTCGCTACATGGAAATACTAATTTTTTTCTTGCTTTTCACCCTTTGCTCTTCTTATTTCTGTGATTGTTTTGAGATCTATTTTGTGATAATCGACCTCTAAATGCTTTCATTTTCTTCGATGCAACTCCCATGCCAATTTTTGTACTTGTCTGGACTTTTTTTCTGGCCCAAACCATAAGTGTAAGGAAAAATTGTCACATTATTTTCAATCTTGTTCCTTCCTTCTATGTGGGACTTTGAAGAGTTTTGGCCCACTTCCACATCTAGGCCTTCGTCCAACGTCACTTTTCTTTCTTTGTGCAGCTTGATTCTTGACAGCGACTTTTGGGGCGATTAGCTCATCAGAGACGGTGAGGAGAGAGGGAAACTTGGTTCTGCATCACCGGCTTTGACACCTCTAAGATCATGTGTGCTACATTGTATTGCATCGCTTCCTGCTCCTCCAGCTCTTCTCCCAACAAGTCATTGTCCATGATTATATTATCATCAAGATTTTCCTACCGAAATTGCTCATAAGTCTTGGACTATGCTTCCGCCATCGCTTGCAGGTCCTTGAGGTTCTCCAATTCCCACTCCTCAAGCATCTTTTCCCATTCCTCTAGGGTCTGAGCTCTATTAGGTTTGCCAAGGGTAAAGTCTGAGCAGTTGAATTTCCTTTAATCATGGAGGAAGGAGCCGAATTAATGGTAGCCCCACCGCCAATTGGCGGAATCTCAGTAATTTCATCACCATTTGGCGGATTAGGAGCTTGTCTTGTGCTTGATCCTTCTTTTCTCGTCGAAATTTTTTTGACATTATTCTCTACAAGATATGCATATAGAGCTTTTCCTTTATCCATTGTAGGACAAGGATGAGGATTGTTTCCACCAGTTTGGCTTCCTGAGGGTCTTGCGTGGCTACTTCGGATACTATAGCCAAGATTGTGATTCTCTGGCAGCAGAAATATCCGATGCCGATGGGCCACATGGGAAGCTCTTCGATCCACATGGGAGGGTTCTCGTCGGGATGTTTCATTTCGTCGTTCGTCATGAACTTGTTGTTTTTATCTTCTAGCTGCATGTTTTGGGCGCCGATAACACGACTTATGGCCATGGTCTTCTTTCTTCTACGCATTCCAGTTGATAAGTGAGTTGATCTTTCTCTATGATAGGGAGGAATGGGCACATACACATTCTGAATCTGCTGCCAGACTGAGGTCCTTGCGTCTGTGTTCCTTGTAAATTCATCTTCTTGATAAAGGTTCCTACGTACTAGCTTTCTTTCATGTGTGGGAACATGTTTGACATTGTTGTTAGATCGAATAGGTGCTTCCACAAACGTTACACGCTTAGAAACTCTAGTTGGAGAGATTGTGTGGGCTGCTTGTTTCTCTAGAAGTGCCTTCTTCTCAGCTTGGGTCGGATGCTCCGCTTTGTTGAGGTTATTATGTTCTTTCGGTAGTATAGGAGGGCTGGTGCTTTTGTCGTGAGAGATTAAACGACAGGTAAAACATAATTTGTATAACTTCTTATAAATGAACTCAACTATAGCAGTTTCACCCGTTGGGAATTTTGCTTTTGTCTTGAATTTTAGGGGCTTGGTTACATCTATGGTAACCTGAATCCGAGAGTGATATGTGCATTGACGAACTGACCCAGTGCTTTTCCCATATCCTTGAAGGTATGGTCCATCCAGAAAAAAGTGGGTTCTCTCGTGATCGTAATCCAGAAGGTGATCGTGCTTGGGAAGTCTACATAAGTTGTTGGTTTCCACCTATCGAAGGAGAAGGACCAGATGTTGAAGTGGTACGATCAGTGTTGTAGGACCTTGAGAAGATCCTCCTCAGAGTCAAAATCAAACCGAAAGGGGCCTCTTCCCAAGTTGAGACCTCTCACACATCGTTCGATGTCCCAAACATGTTCACTTGACATACGAGATGAAAGAGCATATGTGCTTCTTCCCTCATGGAAGATTCTCCCAACTAGGGAGAGTTTAAATCTCTCTTGCCATGTTGAGATATCAAAACTTTGGATGATGACTAGCTCATCTTCTTCTTCAGCTGGATCTTGGTGTGTGTTAGCAGGGTGCATATTTTCCTTCTCTTGTTTGCGTGTTGAACTTGACCTCTACCAATTAGAGGTGGGTCTTGTGTGCTAGCGGGAATTAATTGAAGTAGAGAAAGAAACTCTTTGAAACAACAGTCAACTATGTACTTTGGTGAGCTTTGGAAAAGGTGCAGCGAGTACAGAGATTTGTGAAGTTCAGAGTTAAGTTTCGACAAAGATCTCCTATTTCACATGGAGTAGGATGAGACAGAGTCACTAATGCCTTTCACCGGATGCAGCAGCAAAGCTTTGTAACACACAAAGAGAGAAAAAGAGGAAAAAAGACAAGGAAACAGAGAGATGAAGTGAAAAGAACAACATGGTTCAAAATAAATGAAGAGGCCTCTATGGGGAAGGCTTCTATTTGGAGTAAAGAAAAGTGGTTGAAACAACCATAGAAGAGGATCCTAGAGGAGATTTTGAAAACAATAGTTGTTTTAGGAAAACTCTTGAGAAAAGAGTTTGAGAGAAAAATCTCTCTTTAAATATCTCTTTTTCGGATAAATAATATCTTATTACTAAAAATTTTACCGTATTTTAGTTTGTGTGAAAAACGTAAAAATATCTAAATTTTGAGCGCGGAAGGTGTATAACTTTTGGTCTTTGGAGAACATAGTAAATGTACATTTGTCGAAATGTTACATTATTTTGGTAATACTTCATTTTCATCAATGGTGTATATCACTTAGTGATTTACATAGACTATGTATATACGATATTTTATATTTTTTGTCTACATAATTGGCATTGAATGATCTCTAACCTCATGATTCAAAATTTCAAACACATCCTTCAAAAATTCTGATTATGGCTAGAATATGCTTCTTCTCAACCACACATATACGTATTTTGAATAATTTATGTACCCTATCTTTATTGGTGAAAATGAAGTTGATTACATATGCTTTCATAAAGGTTGAGATACCTATTTTAATAATGTCACGTTGTCAAAACACCTAAGCTTATCCAACAAAATTCGAAATAATATTCGAGAAGAAAAGTATTTGAAATAAATTGTCTTACTTTTCCCGGTATAATTGTAGAACATATTCCTCTATATATTTATGTGGGTCGTATCTCTATAAGCTTTTTAAATAACGAAATGATGGACCAAATTGTTAGAAGATATATAACAATTTGTAAGATATAATTTAGTTCACGGTTTGGTATTGAATATTTTCGATTTTTTTGGTCAATCATACATCAATTAGAAAGTAATGTTCAAATTGGTTATCTGATTGGGAGGAACAATGTCTACAAAAGTACATTCGTAAGATAAAGATCTAGTGGCTCAGACCAGACAGTCTGCCTTCCCATTTAGCATACGAGGGATAAAATTTAGAATGAACTCCGGAAGCAATGACATTAATCCTTGAAATTCTTCGATGAGCGTCTGGAAAGCAGACCATTCTTCTGGGTTTCGGATAATTAAGATCAACTCGGTATAGTCCGTCTCAAAAACACGGTAGGTGATTCCCCGTTCGTTGAGTAACCACGTTGCCCAAATCAATGCTTCCATCTCCGCATGTAATGGTGAAAGGAACCGTCTCTGCATTCTGCCCCCCATAAGTATAGTCATTCCTTATTCATCTAGACACAACCACTCCAGGCCAAATGTAAGATCTTTGTCCTTCCATGATCCGACGATACTAAAGTTTACATAATTCTCGTCCCCACCTATAGTATGAAGGGTTTCAAGTGTTACTATTTGTTCCGTTTGCACTACATGTGCCTCCTTCCATACTGTAAAGTCACTTTCCGCTTTAATTAAGATTTCCTCGGAGCCCATTTATAACCCCTGAATGACCTTCTTATTCCTTGCTTTCCATAAGTACCACAAAATCCACGGAAACATGTCACAATTATCATTACCAATATGTTGTAATATATTATCCGGGAGTAGATAGTTCATGTTAGTGAAAACCGAACCGGTAGGAAAATCACCTAGACACATAGTAAGAGTTGTTCATACTCAGGCCCGGCCGATAGAGATCTGTTGCCTAAAACAACAAATGTGGGGAAAAATTATAAAAAGCAGCTGCTGCCTGGGATCTAACCCAGGTTGATATACACAATGAGTATCAACTTTTACCACTACGCTATAAACTAAGTTTTGTACAAAATTTGATGCCCCTTATACTTATAGTAATTCTTGCGCCTAAAGCTGGTGCTTCACTAGCTTTAGCCCAGGGCCGACCCTGTTCATATTTGTTGAGCCATAGGACATAAGAATAGTACATGATTCGCCGTTCCCTCCTCAGTGCTGCAAGATTTGCAGAGTGTATCACATTGTATTCCCATGTGTACCAAATTAGATGTAACTGCGATAGCTCCGAAAATAATTTGCCATAGAAAATATTGTATCTTTCAATGAAAATTTATTTTCCAGACTCTTGCCTTAAGGGCTTCTAGTCTTGATCTCCAACTAAAGTTATTAAATGCATTGACTCTAGTGCATGAAGGAGATTATATCCTGATTTAACCGTATAATTACCAGACTTGATAAAATGCCATACTAGACCATCATAAGTACAAGTCCGACTTGGTTAATTCCTCTAATTAATGGTATACCCGCTGGGTCCATGAATTCTTGCAAAGATGGTAAATGTCATTCCCATGTAGAAGGGTTGACTAAATGTTAAACCTCTAGATTTGGGTGTCAAATACTTCCTCGACCCCGGGCTGGCCGTGGATTTACATATGGAACTCATGGAGCGTTCCAGACTGATATGTTTATCCTTGATCTGATCTTTACTCGTATCCCTTGCCTGAGAAGCTCATGGGTAGAGAAAATACTTCTCCATCCAAATGAAGAAGAGTTTGGTTTAGTTGCCCACAAAGGATGCCCATTCCTACAATAACGTCTTTTTAATACTCACTCAACCAGAGAGTTCAGAAATTGTATCAGTCTCCATAATTGTTTCGCCAATAAAGTCGTATTAAAGTCCTCCATAGATTTGAACCCCAAACCACCTTCAGCTTTGGGTATACAAAGTTTTCCCCACGCATGCCAATGGATACCACGGTTACATTCATTAAAACTCCACCAGAATTTAGAAAACACTTCTTAACTTAGTTGTTAACTCTTGGGGATATTGAAGCATGACATAACGTAATTTGGGAGTGCTAGAGCCACTAACTTTATCAGGACCTCTTTGCCTCCCCTTGATAAAAATTTGGATGACCATCCATTAACCCGATCGCCTAGTCGGTCTTTAATGTAATTGAAAATTTTACTCTTAGAACCCTCCAAACTCTCGAGGATACCTAAGTAGAAACCCATATCTCCTTCTTTAGTAATCCGTAATAATTGTTTCATATTGTCCCTGACATGTGTTGGAACATTATGACCAAACATAACTGATGATTTTGCAAAATTTATAAGTTGTTCTGAGGTTGTTCCATAATCCCGCAACACATCTAGTATCGCTTGACATTGTATATCATTTGCTTTACAGAAAAACAAACTATCATCAGCGAAAAGCAAGTTCGAAATTGTTGGGCTACACTTAGCAATCTTTATTCCACATATTCCTCCAACTTGCTCCTTCCATCTTATGTTAGCAGTCAATTCCTACGAAAAATAATAAATAGTTACGGAGATAGCGAGTCTCCCTGCCTTAGGCCTCTATATGGTGTAATATGACATGTTGGTTGTCCATTAAAAAACACTCTATAAGTTACAGATTGGACACACCATATTATCCACGCAATCCATTGTGAACCTAACTCCATCTTGCCGAACAATGCTTCCAGAAAAGTTCATTCTATCTGATCATAAGCTTTGCTCATATCCGTTTTAATCGCCATAAAATCATATCTGCAACCTTCATTTTTGCGGAGCCCATGGAACATCTCCTCGGCTATTAGAATATTACCCGTGATTAATTTTTCTAAAAAAAAGCCGATTGTGTTTCTGATACTACCCGAGGGAGAAACTGTTTCAACCGCAGACACAAAATCTTAGAAATTATTTTGTAAACCACATTACATAAAGTTATTGGCCTCAACTCTGACATCATTTTTGGTTGGTCAGTTTTTGGTATTAGACAAATATTTTTCTTTTTCAAACGATTATCAAATCTTCCTGTCTCAAGAACTGTCGCACTAGAACAATCAAATTTTCCTTTAGGACTCCCCAAAACCTTTGATAGAAAAGAGTCGTCATTTCATCCAAGATCAGGGCTTTTTCTGGGTGCATTGAAAAACAAAGCCTTTTTAATTTCCAACTCTAATACCTCATGTGTTAAGATCCTATTCATATTCTCCGAGATAATTGGTGTGATATTTTGTAGGACCTCCGTGAAGTCACCCATATCTGTAGCATGGAGATCTCCTCCATCCCCTGGGGTGAACTTTCCCAAATACTTTGTTTATTGGTAAGCCATGTAAGCATGTTCTTTGCCCGCCTTTTTTTGTTGTGGCATGAAAGAATTTGGTATTCTTATCCCCTTCCTTTAGCCACAAACTCTTACTCCTTTGACGCCAGTACATTTCCTCCTTTTTATAGGCTTCATGTAGTTTCCTTCTTATTTGCCTAATATCCTCTTCTGAAATCGAGTCATCTTCGTGGGCATCCTCTAAAGTCCGTTTTAAGGCATCAATCTTCCCCTTCCCCGAAGCAATACTATTTTTCCTCCACCAAGAGATGGAGTTCCTATAGTTACATATTTTGTCCACAATGAAAGGAACCTGAAAACTTCTCGTACGATTCCAACCATTTTGAACCGCCTCTGAAATCCCCTCTTGACCAATCCATCGTTTATCCAAACGGAATTTTTTATTTTGGACTTCTAGTCTATTATCAAATTTAAGGAGAACCGGCTTGTGGTATGATCATATTTTTGCCAAATATTCGACCTTCGAGTACGGGTAGAAATCCAACCATTCCTCATTACCTAATGTCCTATCCAATTTACATCTTACTTTTTGTATATTCGGAGTCCTTTTCCAAGAGAAATGATCACCTGAACATGGAAATTCCATCATCCCACAATGTTGGAGCATGTTGTTAAAAGGAACAAAAGATATAGCGGATCTCATATTACCTCCTTTCTTTTCATGATTCCCCATAAGTTCATTAAAATCTCCAATTATTAACCAAGACTCTTTTCTATTTGACCCCAATTGAATCAATTTGTCTCACACTTTTTGTCGGTCCGTAGCCACATGTTCGCCATAAATAAATGATATATAAATTTTATTCCCACCAAAAGAAACTTGTGCATCAATAATTCGATTGCTCGAGAAAAGAACATCCAAGTTTATTTCATTATTAAATGAAATAGCTAGTCCACCACTTGAACTACTAGGTTCTATCGTATGCAAATTATTATAGCCCAATCGAAATTGAAATTTTTTAAATTAAAATTCATATTGTTTCGCTTTCGAAAGAAATTAAAGACATGACCTAAAATTTTTCCACAAATCTCGTAAAGTATCTCTTGTCAGATAACTCCCTAGCCTCTGACAGTTCCAACTCATTATCCTCATGATTGAGTTGGTGGTTTCAAGAGATCCACCATCCCTTTTTCGTGATCCGAATTGAGACAATGGTCTTAGTCCCACTTTTCGTCTTCACGATGTTCATACTTGCCCTTACAGTACTAAAACATGACATTTTAGAAATTTTGAAAACCCTTAAACTCGCATTAGTAATAAAATCCCAAGAGACATAAAAGGATAACCATCTTCGAACATAAACACAAAATATCACCATCAAATCATTATATTCATAATATGAAAAAAAAAACATGGTATCTCTTAGTTACAAGACTATCTCTTGTTCTCACAGATATCACTAGTCCTTTGTAGTCCTCACAAATCTCACTAATCTGATATGGATCCTGATCAGTTACCACCCAATTTTCTTGATGTCCTTCAGCCTTTATCCCATATATTTTCGTCTGAATCTCCATCTTCCTCAAAAACTCGACACAACCTAAGTGACTAGACCTTTCCCCATCGCTAAGAAGCGACAAAACCCTGTGAATACCATCGCTTGAACCCGAATTAAACTGCCTTAACACTAACTCCAGCAAAGAGATCTTGCTAAAGGATCCCACTCACCTCCCAACATCCACTACATGAAAAACCATAGCCATTAAAAAGCCCATCCGCCATGAACCTCCTATAGACCATCTAAGACCATGGGAATGTCGACCTCTATGATCAATTGACTCTGACCCTAGCCCTGAATTCTCTGAAGACTGCAACCGCAACAACCCCAGATCCCCTTGTTCAAAAAAATCTCTGTGGGCCTCTCTCAAAGCTATAGCCGTTGAGACCACACCTTCTGAAGCTATAACCAGATCTGAAAACGAATCATGCCACCAATATTTGTTGATATCCCATCTCCTTCCCCCATTACCTTCGATCAACACTTTCTGTCAACCACAAAAGCCCCCAAATATTCGACTCCCTCAAGCCCTCGTAACGTCGAGAACAAACGCCTAAGGATCTTCGAAAACTTGAGATCTCAACGAAATCTAACAGAAATCCTTCACAACTCATCCTTAGTTGCCTTACAACACCATCCAGATCCTGGATTGACTTGATCTCGCTTAGTCCATAACCCCAAGAATCCCTCTGAGAGATTTCTCTCCCTAGCTGAATCTTCTCTTCCTCATAAAAGCCTTGATTCACACCCAACAAAGTATCCCCAACCGATCCCCCTCGCCAAACCACTGTCTTGACCCCTCTCTAGAACTGCCGGAACCCTAGACCATCGATCCTTTCTTCAATCGAGTCTTCCATGTGCGACACAATCAATACATCGCATCCTCTCTCCTTTGAAACTCTCAAATCATCACGAAACCCACCACGAAGAAGCCTCCACCACGCCGAAGCCTCCGCCACGCCATCGAAACCCACCACGAAATCGAAACCCTCCATGATGAAGCCCTTTTCCGATGAGAAAACTCCTCAAAAGTGATGCGATCTTGGATATCTTAAGCTCNGGAAGAGGATGCTCCTGAACCCGAAGGAAGGATAACGCGTTCTAAAGCTAAGGAGATATCCAAGGAAGTCCAAGTTTTGCTCAGCACGAAATTGGGTGAACAACAAGCTACTGCCATCTACAA
>OVAN01001153.1:190-44374 GCA_900406275.1 Anastatica hierochuntica | reverse complement strand
GGGGTTTGTCTAGGGCATCTTTGATGTCATGTTTGCTGTGAGGTACGATAGATACCTGCTTGGTATTAATTCTATGTTATCAGTGTTGCATGTTAGGTTCTTTCTGCAGTGTCGCGGCTTTTAGCAGCCCATGCCTTGCTGAGTGATTCCCCTGTCACTCACNTTTCCCTGCCCCTCCCCTCTTTTGTCCTTGCAGGTGAGTATGACGAGCAGCTGGACGAGTGATGGTGGAACTGGCTGTGTGTTTGGGACCGGTTAACTATTTTAAATGCTTTCCGTTGCTTTTATTGAATTCAGTTTTATCATCTTTGTAGACTATTCGTGTTGGTTTGATCCTTGTGATGGATTATTTTATTTAATAAATGGATGGATTTAGATATGATTTGGTTAGAATGCTCTGGGAGATTGATTGTGAAGTTGGAGTAGTCTAGGAAGGTTAACAGATCCGGGAGGGACCTTGGCCAGGTGAACCGGGGTGTTACAAAAATAATCACTCTCAGTTGAAGCTTGAACAATGGTCGAATGGCATTTGCTCCAATTTCAACAGCCAATAAATGAACAAAACCATTACCAGCTCCGGATGCAGCAAGGTCACTACCTCTACAAACAGATACTGAACTCACCCATAACTTGTTGAGGAACAATTATAGTTGTAATAACTATGATCACCATTTTCTGTTTCGAAAAGAACGAAAACAAAAAAAACAAAGAATAAGACCTTTCGGTGCATCATGAGATGCAATGAAACGAAAGAACTTATGATTTTGTGACAATGTCAAGATTCAATTGCATCAGAGACTAGACAAAAAAATGACCTAAAATCAAAGGTTTTACTTAAGATTCCATTGGTGGTCATTCCATCAGCTATAACGGGATGTGCATTCGTGAAGAGAAACACCGGTTTATTTCTTAACATGTCCCCCAGTGCAACGGTTCCATTATCAGTACAAGACAGGTACTCATCATCACTGATGAAACAACAGTTCTCAAGAGAAGATGCAGGAGCATGATAGACCAAACGACTCTTCTGAGGCATCTATTATCATATAAAACCATATGATGATAGCTCCAAAAAGTGCTTAAATGGAAGATAACAAGCAATGCTACATTCTTAATAACTGCATTGTTATATCTCTTCCAACCCAAAGTGCACGCTCCTACCGCCATCAATAGCTAGAATATCATTCTGGTGTCCTTAAATTTCGTATATAAAGGCTTTATTTTCTACATTCCACATCTTGATGGTTCGACCAAATGAACCATAATAGAGTTCCGAAGTTCCATGTCTGAAACTGTAATGTACTCGACCGTAAGATCCAGTCCAGTTTGATTTTGTTTTAAGAAAAGCCCAAAAGCCCATTAACCAAAACCCTAAGCTATCCTATTTAATCCCTCAAGTCATTAAACCTAAAGGTTCCTCTTTCTTTTTCCTTGTGTCGTCGCAGAGAGAGAAATCGAAGTTAGAGAGAGAGGAAGAGAAAAGAAGAAGATGGTACAGTCTTTGGAGACAGAACATATATACTGTGGGAGAACAGTAGAATGGCCGACCAAATCATCAGGGAACAATCTGTAAATTTTACAGTAAGTGCTCCTCTCTTAGATCTATCATCTCCAACAAAGGGTTCGTCATTTGGAAGTCTCTTCTAAAAGTTAAGGTTGTTTTCCCGAAGAGTATCTGTGCAGATCGGATTTGCGACCAGCCAGGAAGGGGAGGACGATCGGCTCTTCAGATGGTTTCCGATCGGGGTGAAACTTGGGTTGTGGCTAAAGGACATCTAGGGCTTTAATCTGAACGGTTGGATCTCGTAATTAACGGTTAGTTTCAGAGTTATTCCTTCGTTTCTAAGTGACAGAGAATCTGCCAAATTTCCAGTTCTGCCTAGTTTTAGTGTAAAGGGTGTTTGGTTCATCTAGAGGTTGTTCCTTGGGTTGGTTTTCTGAAAGAACGATGTAGGCTCTCATATCTATCCAGTGGTAAAAGGAAAACCAGATTCGGATCCATATGAAGGGAGAAGCTTGCCTTCGAAGTTGATGCTGCGAATCTGTCCACCGCAAGGAAGCTGAGTTCGGAGCTGTTTTTCTACAAGTGGCCAAGGTGAGGGCGTATATTAAGTTACTGAGTTTGGAACCTAGGTTAGAACGGTAGTCTAGGGTTAAACGGGTCGGTGTCGAGCTATATGTCTCGGCACGAATATATTGATTGTATTATGTACTTGCTAAGATACTACTATATGTCTAGAGTGCGATTGCGTGTTTGGTCGCTAAGTCGAGCATAGGTAGATGTATGAGAATATTGTGATGAAAACCTAGAACTATTTAGCTAAAGGATTAGGGTAACATGACATTGTTTGAGAATTGCGAAAGAGATAAGTATTGCATGCTAAATCAGCGAGTTGTGTTTGCGACAGGGAAATGAGAGTACCTGTGTGTGTGGAGAGACTCCGGGGGGAAAGAGAAGTACCCCGGGGTGAGGGTAAAGAGAGTTCCCCCCGCGAGTTGGCCTTGAGACGAAAAATGTGAGTACCTCGAGGCCGTGGCCTTGGGATGGGAAATGTGAGTACCTCAAGGCCGGAGTGATGTTTTTGTTGTTGAAGCATGGATGTGGTAGTTTCTTGAGCAGCACAATAGGTGCTTGATTGAGAGTCGTAGTTTAGGTCTAGACTTTTGGGTTAATCTAGTTTTCAGGCAAGGTAGTTTAGTTTATTCTCTCACTGAGTGGCTTGTTGTCGGGAAGTCATTCACCCCTCTTTTTCCCTTTTCTTTTTCTGGGAATTGTTTGCAGGTTTGTTTGAGGTGACGTTTAAAGTGGGAGTTGGTGGTTTTGCGAAATGATTTGGCCTGTACCGAATGGTTAACTCTCTAACCAGGTTAGGGATGTTACAATTTGGTATCAGAGCTTAGGTTAAGGGCCACTCCGGTTCTGACCCGGAGTGCCATAAATTTTCAAAAGATAAAGGTTCTTACTTAGGATTTACCGGCATAAAAAACTATAAATGTGGATTCAAGACACCAACTCAAACTTTAAACTAACTTTAAACTTTGTTAGACATAGACTTTGGAGCTTGCCCTAAAGCAACTATCGGATGACGTGATCTGAGGATGATCATCAAGAGGAGGCTACGAGTTTGGAGTCAAAGTCTTAGGTTAAAGAGTTGACCAAGAAGTTAGGATAGATTTCTAGAATGGGATTTGGGGATTTAATATTTTTCTTGTATGTGTGTTGCTTGATAGTTAGTTCGTTTGGATCCGTTCGTGAGAGGTGAATGAGGAGTGGTTCTCCGGATGAGATAGGATTTATGTTCGAGTTAATTGAGTTTAAGGTTTCAAGTTGCACCTTGAGAATGATAAGGTGAAGAGTTGGTTCCTAAGGAGAGCGCTCGTTTGGAGTCCAAGGAGCTTCACGCATCTGTGAGAGGGAACAAGTGACACAAGGAGGGGATGTATTCACCGGAGAGTTGGTGGAGATAGTACCGATCAAATCTAAAGAGGAAGAGCGAGCTAAGCAAGGAAAACTTAGATGGATTACCAAGCTGCAAGGACACAACTGGGTAGAGAAATCAATTCAAGATCTTAAGGGTGTTGAGATATGGCGTTGGGTACGTCTGGAACTTCTCTTAGTACCAAGATTGATCTTCTAGTGGAGCTTAAGGGAGCTCGCCTGCCATGATTGTCGGGGATGGAAACCCGAGGAAACGAAGGTAAGAAGAGATCAAATGGGGCATGACCACCCAAGGAAAATGTGTTATGCAGTTGTAGGACCCTTCTGCACATCATGATCGTTCAAACATGGAAGCTGCTAAGGAACCTGATCGAGATTGTTAAGGAATTGGATATCATCTAGCACCAACAAAATGAAGACCAGGAAGACTACGTGTGAGATGCGACTTTCCCTCATAAGGTAACGAGGATGAACATTGTTGAAGGGAAGGATCCCATTCACATTTTGGAACATCTGGAAGGACGAATGATCAACAAGATTACAAGGAGGTTAACATGTGTGACACTAGACGTCCCAATTGTTCATGAAGGTGCAGACTGAAAGTTGCAAAGTTAAGAAGCGCCAACTCTATGACGCACTAGAAGGAACTAGGACGACGTCACACAGAATTCGAGATGAATTCTATTTAAGGGGGGGGGGAGAATTGTAATGTCCTGGACCGTAGGATCCACTCCAATTTGATTTTGTTTTAAGAAAAGCCCAAAACCCCATTAACCAAAACCCTAAGCTATCCTATTTAATCCCTCAAGTCATCAAA
This sequence comes from Anastatica hierochuntica, assembly GCA_900406275.1. NCBI lineage: Eukaryota > Viridiplantae > Streptophyta > Magnoliopsida > Brassicales > Brassicaceae > Anastatica > Anastatica hierochuntica. The sequence continues at coordinate 40,118 of OVAN01001153.1, read as the reverse complement.
CCCTAAATCTTCCTCCTTCTTTTGCCTTGTGTTGTCGCAGAGAGAGAGAGAGAGAGAGAGAGAGAGAGAGAGAGAGAGAGAGAGAGAGAGAGAGCATGTAGTCTTTAGAGACAGAACAAATATACTGTGGGAGAATAGCAGAATGGCCGATCAAATCATCAGGGAACGATCTGGAATTTCTACCGTAAGTGCTCCTCTCTTAGAACTATGTGAATCTGTCCACCGCTGTAAAATCTACATCAAAGACATGTTATATATGTGGTAAGAGAATAAAAAATGAATAAAACCATGTACCTTGGATTCAAAAAGTGAGCTAGGCAATGCAAAGGAATGTTATTTTTCCTCCAGCGAGCCACTAAGATCTGGCGAACAACATCATAAAAGAGGTTTGTCTTTAGAAATTGGACATTTCTCTTTCTTATAGAAACGTGGCGAGTAAAAAAGAAACATAAACACCTTCAAAATTTTTCCAAAACTATGGTGTTGTTGGTGGTGGAGATTACAAGATGATGATGAAATTCGAAACACCTAAACCAAAAAGAAAAAACCGTAAACCGGGGGATTTCTTTTATGAACCGATTCTAACTCGGCTTGGTTAATTTTACGAACCCAGTTCTGTTTTTGTTCACCTTCTTCCATTCGTTGAAGAGGGATGGGAAAAATCTGAACAAAAAAATCTGAATCGGAAATCTCAAACCAAATATCTAGACTAAATCCGAACAGATTTCGTTTTACGGTATTTTGGACGGATATTATCTGAATCGAACTCGAATGGATATCCGAAAAAACCAAAAATACTAAAAAATTATAAATCTAAACCTATCCTGAAACTCGAAATAACAATAAAAGTCAAAATTCCGAACCAAAATCCAAACTCGAAATCCGAAATAACGCGAAGATCCAAAAATCTTGATCATTAACTCAAACCTAAAACCGAAAAGTACGAAATAAACTCGGAAAAATCCAAAAAATCCAAAATTACCTGAACCGAACTCGAAATATTTTTTCAGATATACCCGAGTTTTTTCCAATATTGCTAAACCAAATCCAGACCCGAATGAACCCAACTGGAAGAAAATATCCGATCAGGACAATAATGTTATGACCCTTAAACCCGAACCAGAATGGACCAAACCTGAACATGAATAAACCAAACCCGATCCGAAAACCAGAACGTTCAACCCCAATAAATAGAGTATCTACGATCCTTATTGACTCCGTTTTTGCAGAAACGATGGCTGCAAAAAGGTGAAAATTGCTTGTGGAGATTCAATCAGCAGTTTACCAGATGATGTTTTGGCTCAGATCTTATCTCTGCTCCCACATCACTTCTCTCAAAACGGTGGAGGAATCTCTTGCCTCTAGTTCACAACCTTGATTTCGACGAGTCCATGCTCTTTTACCCCAACGGAAAATCACAAACTTGTAATGATGGTTTCGTTGATTTCGTGGACAGAATACTTGTCATGATATGTGGTTATCCCATCAAGAAATTCTCTTTCAAATGGGAATCTAAAACCACCCAGTCTCATCTCAAATGTCTTGTTCGCAGTGCGCTAGAGCATGGAGTTTTGGAGCTACAATTGACATCACCATCATTTCAACTTATGCCGATTGAGTTGTATCAAGCAAGATACTGGTTAAGCTCAATCTAACCCTTGGATGTTATCTACACTAGGCGATTCTTCCTCCGGCTAGTGTGGCTTTCCTTGCCCTCAAAACACTCTCTCTTTTTACGGTTCACTTTGCTGCATTTACTTCTTCTTCTGCAATGCATTATGGTTTCCCTGTGCTTGAGGAAATTAACATATGCGATGATCGTCGTCTTGTATCTGGTTGGATAAAACAAATTCAAGGTTCATCCATCTGGAGACTAAACATTTTTTACCGTCTCGCTTTCAGGGTGACCACTCACGTTTCATAATCAACACGCCTAATCTTGTTTTCCTTGACTACTCTAGTTATGTCGGAGAAGATTATGTTGTTCAATTGGGTTCGCTTGTCAAAACTAGATTGGATCTTAGATTCTTGAAGTGTTGTGATTTAGTCACACCATTAAAACATGGTGAGTATTAGGGTGATGCAACCAAACTCATCTCATCAATAAGGAATGTTGTGACCCTTCACTTGTCTGTCGATTCTCTTGAGGTTAGCTTCCTTCTATTTTTGTCTTTGTTTGTTGTTGTAATATTTCGCTAGTTATATGTGATGATAGGTGTTGATAGAGTGTGCAAATGTTGTAGCCTTGACTTAGTTTTTAATAGCATGTTTGTATGATTCAGTCAGGTGTTTTATTTTTGCTTTAAATCTATTCTCAAGTTCAAAAACCTCGTTCACTTATCTTTCGAGAGTCACAAGGAAAAGGGTTGGCAAGTATTGCCAGTTCTACTAAGGAAATCTCAAAATCTAGAAATTCTGGACATCAAGGTGTGAAAACAAACTAATGCAAACCAAAAAAGTACTCTTTGTTAATTTATTTCAATTGTGTTCTTTGTTATACATCCTTTCAAGAGTCTTATACACAAGATTACAAATGCATGTGGACAGATATGCGTTTGCTATCCGGGAATGAAGAAGAGGAGTTGTTGTTTGTCATTGTGTAGAGTGAAGGCGCTAAAGGTATATGGGTATGAATGAAGTTGTAGAGAGGTGAAGCAAATGAGATATTTTAGTGAGAAGTTGAGGTGGCTTGAAGTGGTGAAAGTCAAGGTTCAAGTGGATCAGCATGATAAGTACTTTCCACCATTCACCAATGAACTAATGAAACTCCTCCTTACAACTTCTTTCAAGTGCAAGATCCAATTCATTTGATTCTTCTTTTCTCTACTCAAGTGATGAAAGATTTCACTTTTATTATTTCATTATTCCGGTGTTGTTGCCAAAGAATATATTGTCTTTCTTTACATTGTCTTTGCTTAAAATTTTTCTATACAAAAGAAATCTTAAAAATTTGACAGAATATCAGATTATGTAACGCTAAGCTTCAGGTTGGTGCGAGCTAAAATGTTTAGGGAGCTCTTGAAAATCCAGCCATTTTCCTAACAATCATCACACTGACTCCCTCCAACAACATTTTGCTATCATTCCTCATCCTTTGTATAGCTAGGAGTTCCTCAAGCAGTCTGTTGACCAATGTGCATTCACTCGTACTGCACAATTCCAATTGCTCCTTGATAATGATCTCCATATCTCTGAAAGCTCTCTTCACAAGCCTTATTTCCATTTTTCTTCCCACAAGATCTTTCACTGTATCCAACATCTCTTCTTCAGTCTCTTTCACATATTGAGCATGACCATCAATATCTACCATATGAACTATAGCAGAGAAGGCACCCGTAAACGCCAACACCCAGCTAAACTTATCTACCAACTCCACCACTTGTTGTGCGTTTAGCATTCTTCTTATCTCAGGGAAAGGTATTTCCATAACATGAATTACAAAGTTTTCATCAAGGGCCATGGTTAAGCACCTAAAGATGTAGCATCCTCTAGTGAACTATGTTTCTTGGCAGTGAGATGTAATGTAGTCACGTAGATCGGTCCATTGTTCTTTCTGGATGTCGAAGATCTCTATGGCAACACGGTTCACAACCTTTCCGAGGATCCTGAACGTGTTCTCATAGATTTCTTTGTTCGCAAGGCAAGAGATGAGAAATGGTTGGAGTTGTCTGATTACTGCAATGTCTATCTTTGAAGTGTGATCAGAGAGTAAGAAATTGAGTTGTCTGATTGCCAATTCTTCGTACAAAAATGGAAGCTTGTTTGATACCACCATTTCCAAGATCTCTACTGGTGATAAGGTCTTCAAATATTTTCCCCTTTCACGTCGATATTGTACTACATGATCATCACCTTGATTCTCTTTTGATTGAATGACACAAGGCCAGAACTCAAAACTGCGTTTTCTCATTTTTGTAGTTAACTCTGACACAAAATATCTTTGATTCTCATTGTAATCACGCTGCAGGTTCTTCTTGTCTCTTGACAGGAACTTCTCGAGACCATGAAACAATCGTTGCAGAACTTGTTTATTCCCATTGCCCGCTAACTCATCTATTGACCTCACAAGAATGTAAAGAACACTCTGTACCAAATCATATTGATGATTCTCAAAATTCAACACCTGAATCTCCATTTTGACTATAGCTTCTAAAGCTAAATGTCAGTCTTCTTCTTGCTTAGGACCACGCACCAACACCTTCTGGGATTTTTCAATAATTCTCTGCGTAAACCGGTTTATAAATCCCCAGTTGCTTATCGGTGACAAACCAAGAAAGACATCGAAAGCCTTGAGAGGCTCTGTATTTGCGAGTGTGAGAATACAGTCGGTGAACTCCTCCCATCCGCCATTGTTTAACGTCATAACCTTGTAGGCTAGAGAAGAAACTATGTTCCCGAGAGTCATGACATGAGACCTTTTGTTGTGGCTTGGCATTGTAAGACAAGAGGTGAGCAATGGCTTGATTTATTGGAGAGCGGCGGGCGAGAGTTTGACGCCGCCGTTTCTTAAACCCATTAGAGTTTCAGAAAGGAGATAGATTGATTGCACTCTCAAGAACTCATCATAAGAATCTCGATAAACCATGATAAGTTTTCTCGTCAAAACGCCTCCAAAAGTAGCTACACAGGTATCGAACATAGCCTTTGCTGACATATACTCGTTGAAATCTTTTGGGAAGAAGAGTTTATCCACCACCGCCGCTAATCTTTCGAAGTTTGTAGCAGGCACGAGAATTTCCATCCCCTTCAATTGCAGGTTCCAAGATTCCGCCATGACAAGCTTCTCTCGATGTTTGAGGATCTTTCTATTTTCTTTAATGGGTTTTAAGTGTGATCGTTGAAGATGATTTATAACCACTACATATAAGTAATTCAAATATCGGAAAATGCCTCAGGATTTTAAAATTTTTGGTAATATGATTACGTCTTTGGCCCAAAATTGAATCTAAACCGGACGTAATTTAAATTGAATAGAAACTTTAATTGGTTTGAATTTGGGACCAAAACTTCACATTAACCAAAGATAATTATGCAGGTTGGTCTATTAATATACTTTACAATTGACATTATTATAAAATAGACCACATGAGAAAAAGTTATTTAATTAAGAAGCACCACTAGTACTATAACCTGTGCTATGCATGGGTATTTTTTTTATTAATACAATTGCTATGGTTGCATACAAATTTGAATAAAACATCTTAATTATGATCTTTAACCAAAAAATAAATAAATAATTTATCTCTAAGCTATTTATGAAAAAATCTCTAATAACTACGATCTTCAACCACTTTGAGAAGCAGATCGATTGCAAAGAAAAACTAATAACTAAATTTATATTCTAAATTTATTATAAATGCAAAAGGGAATTACCTCTAAATCTTTATATATACAAATTAATCTTTATATAATATAAATCTTCCAGATGAAAAAATTTCCTTATATAAACAGAGAATTAAATTTAACTGCAGAATTTTAATACAGTAACGAAAGATAAATATATAGTAGACGGTGCAGAAAGATGATTTCTTGATCTTTGCAATCATTTGAACATTGTCTTTAATTATAAATCAAAGTTCATCGTCAAACTTACTTGTCTATTAGTGTGAAGTATCTATGTTTTCTTCCATATATATTATGCGCATGATCCTCTATAAAGTCTTTGACCTGTTAATTTATGTTCATCAGGAGTCATGAGTTATAGGAGCTCGTAAGTAGATACAATACAACAAAGTGGCTCTTAACAAAAAAAAAACTAACGCAACTGTTAGTCCCTAAAATATATATTATTGATAATTCATGTTAAATCCTATATGGAAGTAGATAAGCTTACTTTGGAAACTCACGTGTACAATACCATTTTGAAATTGACCACACCATCTCTGCACATTAGCTTTCAGTACACTATAACAAAAATTTTAGACATTGAAATAGCAGCATTAGCAATTATTAAGTACTTGATAAAGATTTCAGAAACTGGAAAAGAAAAGAAAATGTGATTGCCTTATATCTCAAGAACTTTGGTTGAACCTTTTGTAAGGGCCTTCGAGTTGAAATGATATGAAAATCTTATTAGCAATTTTTCTGTCTCCACAGTGACATTAACAATATAGGCTTCTAAGAGATATTTGTGAACAAAAAAAGGCTTCTAAGAGATAGAAAGATTCTCACCTGAGGTTTGACGAACGAAGAATATTCTAGGCAAATTATTTCTTTGATTCGTGGCATGATTGTAAATATAATTGTAAGCTTTGAAGATTTTTAGAAATCGTAGATTTTAATTATAGATTGAGAAAAGATCAACCTGATAAAGAGAAGTGCAAAAACCTGGATTAGCTATAATTGATCTTAGTAGCTTAGATTCTATAAAAGAATGGAGAGCAGAAGAGAGCCCAAGGAAAGATAAATTGAGTTCACGGTTATTAACTCGCTAGAGAAGATGGAGCAGTTAAAATCGTGATAAAGTTTTAAAGATTTTCATCATGGTGTTGTGTGAGAAAATTTAGCGGTTAATATTTTCTTTTTAGAAACTGTTTTGCATTTTTGTGATTGATTTATAAAAATATAATTAGTTTTAAAGGGGAAAATAAGTTGAAAATAATTGTGGTGGAGACACGTTATCAAAAAGTAACGTGTCGAAAGTACAATGCTGAAATTATTTATTAAAGTGTCAATTCAATAACATCATAGAAGAGTTTTTCTTCTTTTTTCAACTTATTTTTAATCGTAAATTCTTTCTTTGTTGTTGGGTATAATCTATGTACATTTTTATTCAAACCAATTTTTTTGTTCAATGATTTAACATCACATTTAGTTTTTTCGTTCTATATTATGTAGAAAAAACATGTCGTTGGAGTTAACTCCTATCACAAGCTTCATTCTGAATTTCCACCATGCAAAATTCAAGTTCAAATTGCTCGTATATAGACTTACCACAAGCAATTCAAACCCACCAATATCACATGATTAGATCTTCTTCTTGTGGATGAAAAGGTTTCTGCATTAACTCTTTGTAAAATCATAAGTTCTCTATTCTAAAATGACTTTATCATATATATTAGATACAATTATTTTGCAGGGAGATAGGATACAAGCCTCCATAAGAGCATATTTAGTCTCAAAATTCAGAAACAGCTACAAGAAGGAGAGTGTTACATGATAATGAACTTTAAGATTTTAAATAATGGTGGGAGTTATAGAGCCACTTCGCACCCATACAAGATCAACTTCAAATTCATAACATGCCTTAAGAAATCTGAGCAGCTTCCGAATTTGGCTTCATGTTTCAACTTTGTTTCTTTTCCGGAAATACAAAATCGGACTGACAATGACAATGTTTTAATTGGTATGATTTTTCCCTCGTGACTAAATTTTATTTTGGTATTATATTTGTAATATTGACATTACATTTGTAAATTTCAGATGTTATTGGTGAGATAATTGGAATGAATGAGCTTAAAGATGTTACTGTTTCTGGACGTCAAACTAAGTTATTAAATCTACAGCTCAAAGATCTTGGGTTAGTTTACATATACATGTACTACAAATGTTGACATCTTTTAGCTCATCCGATGTTAACATATTAAAAACTAATGCATTTTCAAAGCATACTTCGTAGCAATGTCCTTTATCTTACGTTTAATGAACCATATACATGTACAACAAAGCATATAAGCTTATGCATTTTCAAAGCATACTTTGTAGCTCATTTTTAGTAGTACATATAAGCTGATGCATTTTTCAAAGCATATAAATTGATTCATTTTTCAAAGTGATGTAAATCTTACGTTTAATGGACCATATACATGTACTATCATAGCATATAAATTGATGCATTTTCAAAGCATACTTTGTAGCTCATTTTAGTAGTACATATAAGCTGATGCATTTTTTAAAGTCTCTTTTATCTTACGTTTATTGGACCACATACATGTACTACAAAGCATATAAACTAATGCATTTTTCAAAGTGTCCAATATCATTTTTAGCTCAATCAATGTACCATATACATATACTACAAAATTATATACCACAATATGTTCTTGTAGTAAGATACATTTACAAAATCCAATCATCGACTATTGTTTTAGGGAATCAGTTATCAATGTTACTTTATGGGAAAAATGGACAGAAGATGTAAACTCTTATGTGAAGTGTTATAAAGATGGTCCGATTATTTTAGTTGGAAGTCTAATGAAAACTAAACCATATAACGGCATAGTTAAATGCCTTCAAAGAACACACATCCTGTTTTTAATGCAGCTCAATACTTGATTCTTTTTTTTTTTTTTACATGAAACATCTCAGTACAAAATTCTTCATTTTCGACGAAGTTGTTTATCAACTCTCCGATTGCTGAGATAACTGTTTTTTTTTTGTCCTTGTACAATATGATCAAAGCTAAACATCAAAGTTCAAGTATTATTACCACAGTTATTCATTCTCCTTGGCAAATAAAAGAACGGTCGATCAAATCGCAGAAATGAATGAGGTACATAGTATCTCAAATTTATTGTACCTTTTTAAAATGCTACTTTTAAATGATTATCTATGACTACACCACCATATTTGGTAATTTTATTATGTTGTTTGTGATTTTTCTGCTTTCTAATGTTTTACTCTTATAATTTTATTTTCCTTTGGTTTTAGGGGATGACATGTAACATCGTTGCACTTATATTTGCCATCGCTACAGATGTTCCTTGTTTTTATATCGGTTGTACAAGATGTTTTAAGAAAGTTAGTCATTTCTTCAATCCTGACACAGAAGAAATAGAAGCGGACAAATTTTCATGTGACAAATGCGACGCTTCTATTACTACTACAAGGACCAGGTCATTATGTTAAAATTGTACTTTGTTAATATATCTATATATGACCACAATCATTTGATTTAATAATAGGATTATTATTTGTTTTATGTACACATTGAAAGTTAAAGTAGTCGATAACACTGGTACCGTTTCATTTATTCTTTTCGATCAGGATGTCATTAAGCTCATTCACAAATCTGCATATGAATTACTCGAACAACAAGTTCAGGTATTACTTATTATTCTCAGTCTCTTTTCTTCCATTGACATAACTTGAAAAACATGGTCCCTTTTCTTTGCACTCATACACTACAACAAATAAGCTCACTTGCATCTATTTATACATATTTATACAATTTTTTCAAGAAAGGGTCCGGTGGAGATTTTGTATTTAGCTTCATATGATTTGGACAATAATTTATTTTAGATATTGTATTTCTTACTACTGAATCTAATTATGTGAAATGATGCAATTTAATCGTTCGAACACAATTCCACAAGATCTTCTTGATTTAGAAGGCCGTCAATTTGTTTTCACGATACATGGCTCAAACAATGCAAGATTCAATTTATCTACTATGTTCAAAGTCCTCGAGGTTACGAATGACCCTGAGATTATTCAAAAGTTTATGGGTAATGTTCCACAAATTATAAGTCATATATGCTGTCATTTGATTTTAACTACTTATATTTTCTATTCATTTTATATAGTTTCCTTATTTCATATTGTTTACAGAATGCAGATAATTCGAGTGTTGTCATGGTCCCAGGTCATTCGAATCCGACCATCAGCGAGGTTATCTATTTTAACCATTATTTGATATGCATGTTTTTCGATGTGCCAATTTTGTAACAACTTTAAATTATAGTTCAAATCTAACATGCTCATTTTTCTTTTAGGCTCCAACTGATCTTGAGAGTAATGATGTCTCCACTCCTTCAAATGCAGCTACCAATTAGGTTTACTGTTCTAATGTTTGATAATGTAACTTTCTCAAGTTATATATTTTAAATTCTACATTTAATATTGTAGACTGAGGACGTTTCTTCATAAGCAGCAAACTTTGATCACAACAACACATCTATCAGAAGTGCTAACACTCCAAAGATCTTGAATCAAAAACGTTCACTCGATTCATCAGAAGCATCTACCGTTCAACAATCATATACAAAGTCGAAAGTTTTAACCAGAGTTGAGATTAAAAAGGAGAAGAAATGATCTTAAAAACACAATATTATGATTTCACCCTGTAAAATATGTTATGTTATTTTATTTAAGTTAGTGCTTTTTACTACGTTGATGTTTCTTACTATGTAAAACACCTATGTGAAAAATTAATGTTTCTTACTACGTTATGTTTTTAATTGTATGTTATACTAATTTATTTTGCTTTATTTTCTATAACTAAAAAACTAGAAAAGTAACTTTTGTAGAAAAAATCGTAATTCATAATAAAATTCATTCAAAGTACAACAACATAGTTTATAACTCAACATTAGTAACAAAACACACCTAACAAAGTATTAGTAAGACATAGTTACAACTTACAAATAACTATATGTAATTTATCAAAAAATATAATTTATACAAAAACTATCAACTTAAAATTATTTACAACCTTAAAAAGTCCACCTATTTTTGAACGTGGCCACACTTTTTTTAAATGTTTTGTTGCTAGAACAACATAACTGTCAAACTTGAGATCTCTATAAATTGACCATAGTCATTATCATAGTTTTTCAATTTCTGTGATCTTCGTCCATGACCCAAAGACTTGCAGAAAACACATAAATGGACACTGCAAGAAGTAAACAAAAGAGAAGAGAAAGAGCAACATATATTGCATCTAAGAAGAACATAAATGATTTAACCACTCAAGGTATCTTCTTTTATTTATTATGCCATATGAATTAACACATTTGCTAACTGCAAGATAAATGCTTGTTTGAAATTAATATTTAGTGAACACAAGAGAGAGTTCCAACCACAGTAGAGCTGCATCTATCACACAAATATCAGAACCATTGCACAATTCATCGGCATATACTACACCAAGATATATCACAAATGGTATATGTCTCAGCAAAATTTAATAGAGTTTTCTAATTCACTCTCCTAACTACTTTGAAACTTTAACAGAAATTTTTTTTCGCCAAGCTAACCGTCGACGTATATTAAATGAGAGGAGGGGCAAGGAGATACATGATGAAAGATGTACTATTATTTGTACATTAAACTGTGCAATATATATATATATATATATATATATATATAAATATGTATATATATATACATTATATTCTAATGAATTCTTCTATTCGTTTTATATGTCAACAAATGATTCATCCGGTCGCAGCAATATACCAAGTTCTAATGATCCGGCATACATCAGTGACAATACAACACCGCACCCTAGATTCTCATGTCGTGCTACCTCATAATAATTTAATTCTCGTGCTTTTGTATCTAATTGACCTTACATAGTATTCACTTCTGATGGTAATAAACTCTTAAATAAAGAATTTATCTTTTATATTATAGAAGTGACGTACCTTTTACAGAGTACAATGATCTTGGTGATACAATCTAAAGCTGTGAGCATTGTAATGCCTTTATGTGGTATGATAAAAATCTTGAAAAAAGACGAAGATCAGCTAAGCCAAAGTTTTTGCTTTGTTGCATGCATGGAAAAATTTCACTCTCTCCCCCACCGATGCCTCCTCAGTGCCTTCCTGATCTGCTGTTCAAGAATGACATAATGAGTAAAAATTTCAAAAACTTTATCAGGATTTATAACGCGACGTTTGCATTTACTTCCATGGATGGAAAAATAGACACATCTATAAATACAGGACGTGGTCCACCTATTTTTCGACTACACGGACAAAATATTCATAGGATAGGCGGTTTACTTCCTGTTGAGGATGAGAAAGCGAAATATCAGCAATTATATATACATGATACTGCAAACGAAGTAAAAAACAGAATCAAGATTTTCAGGTATCTTTAAGCAATTAAAGTTTATAATTAATAAAACTATTTTGTTCTTGATTTCTATTACTCTTATATTTTAAAGTGACTGATGATTTTTTTTTGTTCTTAATTCAAGTTCTACAAAATCTACACCATCAAATGAATCGACAACACTAAGGAAAGATGTCGTTGAAGCAATAAAGGATGTGCTTAACCAATGTAATCCATATACTAAGATTCTTAATATGGAAAAGGAAAGGTTTGATGAATCAGAACACACGCCCAACCTCAAACTAATATTGGTCACAACTCGTCCAACAGATAATAACACTTACAATCTACCAACGATTCCGAAGTTGCTGTGCTATTTGTTGGAGATTTCGAAAACTCTTTTCGGCCATGAGATATTATAGTGGAAATGAAGATAAGAAAATTGTAACGTATAAGCGAACTACACCCATCATATCATCCATTGCAATATCCTCTTTTGTTTCTTTATGGCGAAGATGATTATCATATAGATTTGCAGCTAAAGAAAACATCAACTTATTCTGCAAATCCACGAACCAAAGTCAGCATGAGACAATTTCTTACATATAAGATCATGGAAAGGAAAAACGAGCTAGCATATTTGATGCAAACTGGCAAGTTATTTCAACAGCTTCTTGCGGATGGGTTGACTATGATTGAGTCAAAAAGAATCTCGTATCTTAGGTTCAACCAGAAAACTCTTCGTGCCGAAAAATATATCAACTTAGAAGCTTCTGCTGATAAAGGAAACAACCGTTCCTCCACAACCGGAAGCTGATATGTGTTACCTTCTACTTTTGTTGGAGGTACGCGTTACATGCAGCAAAAGTACATGGATGCAATGGCTGTTTGTCAACAATTTGGTTATCCATATCTATTCATTACTTTCACATGTAAGATAACAAGATATGTAAATGCCCGAGGGCTTTACTTAGAGGATCAAGCTGATATTGTTAGTACAATCTTCGAGATGAACCTAGATATTCTTATTTTGGATATCAAGCACAACAACGTTTTTGGTCCTTCAAGCGCATGTGGAACTCTTCTTACGTTCTTACAAATATATTAAATTTCAATTTCATAAGACTAATACTGAAAATTTAAATCATGTTGCAGTGATTTACACGGTCGAATTTCAGAAAAGGGGCTTACCACATGCTCATATACTATTATTTCTAAATAAGGGAGCAAAAATTCCAACTGCAACCGACACTGATAAGGTTATAAGCTCAGAAATCCCAGATAAATACACGGATCCTATTCTTTACGAAGTTGTCAAAGAGATAATGATACATGGTCCGTGTGGGCTTGTCAATCCAAGATCACCATGTATGGGGAAAGGAAAATGCACTAAAAATTTTACAAAAGATTATACCAACAACACGTACATCAATAAAGATGGTTTTCCTATCTATAGAAGCCGAGATGATGGAAGATTTGTCGGGAAAAATGGAATTAGTGTTGACAACCGATTCGTCATCCCTTATAATCCAAAGCTTCTTTTCAAATATCAAGCTCATATAAATGTTGAGTGGTGTAATCAAACCAGAGAAATCAAGTATTTATTTAAATACATCAACAAATGAAGTGCTAGGGTCCTAGCAACAATAAATGATGACACTTCTCAAGACGAAATCAAGCGTTTTTATGATTACCCGTAAAAAGCTTTTTGTTTCCAAGTAAAATATAGTATTAATGTTCCTAAAAGACAATTTTTATTTGCTGTTACATATTGCTATCCTACTTTTGTGTAGGTATATTTCACCTTGTGAAGCAGCATGGCGAATATTTGGTTTTGAAATACATTATACAAGCACTGCAGTCCAAAGATTAAGTTTTCATCTACTTGGAGAGCATAGTATAATTTACAACGATGAAGAAGATATAGATGATGTGTTGAGCAAAGAAGAAAAAAAAACATCACAATTTTTAGAGTGGATGAAAACTAACGCAGAAAATCTTGAGGCGAAAGATCTTACCTATACTCAATTTCCTTCAGCATTTGTTTGGAACAAAAAAGAAAAAAAAATTCACTCCACGTCAAAGAAGTATAGCTGTTGGAAGGATACATCACGTTTCACCATCAACTGGTGAACTTTTCTACATGAGAATGTTAATAAATAAGAAAAAGGACCTGAAAGTTACGAAGACCTACGAACTGTTGGGGGAGTTCTATATCCAACATTTAAAGAAGCATGATATACTTTAGGTCTCCTTGAGGATGACCAGCAGTATATCAATGAAAAATTAGAGGCAAACAAATGGGAAAGTGGGTTTTACATGAGAAGGTTATTTGCATATCTCCTTATGTCTGAAAGTTTATCCAGACCTAAACATGTTTGGGTAAATACGTGGAGAACTCTCTGATGATGTTCTTTATATGCAGAGGAGAATACGTCAAAGGCCAGGTACAAATTAAACTCAATTACATATTCTGGTATTTTTGATCAACCTTTTGAAAAACTTAACAAAACTTTTAAAAATTTTAGGTCATGAGATGACCGGTGAACATATTCAAAATCAAGCTTTGCTGGAAATTGAAAAGGTGTTACACACAAATGGAAGTACTCTAAAAAATTTCTCAATGCCATTCCCAACAAACAACAATTACCCTTCAATGGTTAACAAATTGATTCAAGAAGAGTTGTGCTATGATAAACATGCATTTGCTGAGGAACATAGTCGTTTGTTTCCCAAACTAACAAATGAGAAAAAGAAGATCTACGATCAAATAATGGGGGCAGTAGATTCTAACTTTTGAGGTGTTTTCTTTGTTAATGGACATGGTGGCACAGGTAAAATATTTATGTGTAAGACTTTGTCAACTTATATTCACTCAAGAGGAGAAATTGTTATAAACGTGACATCAAGTGGAATGGAAACGTTATTACTAGATGGTGGATGAACCGCACATTCTCGGTTTGCATTTCCACTACAAGAACGAAAACTTTAATTCTTCTATTTCACGTGACAATGAGCTAGATGAATTGTTGCTTAAAGCGAAAATGATTATCTGGGATGAGGCACCAATGTTGCATAGACACTACTTTGAAGCTCTTGACCAAAATTTACAAGATCTCGCTAACAATTACCGACCTTTTGGTGGAAAGACTATTAAATTTGGAGGGGATTTTTTGTCAAATCCTACCAGTTATATCGAAAGAGAGCAAACAACAAATAGTCCATGCTTCTCTCGCTTCTTCAGTTTTGTGGAACTCATGCAAAGTTCTTAAATTAACAAAGAACATGAGATTAATAGTTGAATCAGATCCTATCGAAAAAGACAGCATCAAGGAGTTTTCTGATTGGATTAAGTTAGGAGATGGAAAGCTTTCTAAACCTAATAATGGTGAAGCGATTATAGACATACCAGAAGATATACTTCTACTTGACTCGTGTCACTCCATTAACTCTATGATTAGTTGGATTTATCCTAATCTACTCCAAAATCTTAATGACCTGAATTTTTCAAGGAGCGGGCAATACTTTGTCCTACGAATGATGATCTTAATGAGGTTAAAAATCATATCATGGATCTTCTTCCCGAAGATGTCAAAGAATACGTCAGTTCTGATAAAATCTGCAACTCTAATTCTTCTTCAGAAAGAAACGCTGACATATCTACTGAATTTTTTAATGCCATAAAGTGTTATGGTTTACCAAACCATGTTTTGAGGTTGAAGTTCGGCGTTCCTATTATGCTTATCAGAAATATAGATAAAAAATATTGTCTTTGCAATGGGACAAGATTGCAAGTAACACATTTGAGGAATCATGTTATTGAAGCAAAAGTATTAACTGGAAGTAATGCTGGTACTAAAGTCTATCTTTCGAAGATGGTTCTTCAACCTTCAAATGTAAGGTTACCATTTCGTTTTCAGAGAAGACAATTTCCAGTTATTCCTTGCTTTGGAATGACCATTAACAAGAGTCAAGGACAAAGTTTATCTCATGTTGGCATCTATCTACCCAGACCCGTTTTTTTCCCATGGTCAACTATACATTACGGTATCGAGAGTCAAAAGTCAATGAGGTTTGAAGATCATTATCATCGACGAAGACGGTAATCGTGGAAAGACGACGAAAAAATTTTGTTTACAAAAAAAAATTTTGTTTACAAGAAGTATTACAAAATTTTTAACTTTTAAGCTGGTATTTCTCACATATTATAAAATCAATATCTAATCCATTCTTTATTATTTTAGTTTTTTAATACATAAAACAATGTTTTCTGCATGTTATGTTTATTTACATGCATTAGATAATATGATATAGAGATGAAGTCATGAGTAGCGTACCTGTTTTGATGTCTCATATGACTTTTAACAACTGTATGCATTAGCTGATACGGTATTCACTTATCATCACTTTTATTCTGCAAGCATAGAAATTATAAATCATATGTCAGATTGAGAACCTACTTTTACGAACAATTCATGAACTTTAACATATCGTTGTATACATAAAACTGAATGACATATACAAACTCTTTTTCAAAATAACAGTTTGTATAGAACATTGTTCTATATTTTTAATCTATAATTTTCCTAATTTTGCAGCGTTTAGAAAGAGTGGCATTGGCGAATCAAGTTTAACCTTTGTATTTTCACTATCCATCTGCATGTGGTATTCATAGATCAATGTAAGTTAAGAAGGAAAAAAAGAATCTTCCTACACTTATCTTCTATTTGGGTTTAAGTTCAAGTCATTAAGTAGTTTTCTTTTATTTTTTCAATGACTCCTTAAGTACTTGTCATCATAATGCAACTTCATTAATTTTAGAGAGAGTTATTAAGCAATGAAAGAACCATACTCATATGCGGCATAAACACATAAAAATGGAAAATCCCATCGGGCTTTTCAAAAAATAAATGCCAGAATTTATATAGTGATAGTTGAGTTTCAAGTCACTAACTAGAATCAACCTGTAACCCCAAGAATAGTTGAATATATAAAATTTTACATTAAAAAACTGTAATCGTCAATTCAGATGATTCAAATTATTTACATCTCTTGATTAGAAAAAGTAACCAAAAAAATTATTCATTCTCATCTTTAAATTGTACAATTAGTGGTTAGTACGTTCAGAATCTAAATCAACTTAGTATTTCTATTGTTCATAACATATGATCAACTACACTTTTAACATTGCTGAAAATGAAGGTTGCAGTGTAGATAAATATACTTGATGCAAATGCAATATAAAGTGCACATAACAATATACCAAAATAATTAAAGCTCACATGTTGCCACTAACATTTACAATGAGCTGCATATTATAGATATCTAGACCATGAGCAGCAACAGCTGTAGCAACAATTGTCGTGAACTTGCGTTATCTAAATCCAGCAAGGGTAACCTACAATCACATGATTTATAGTTATCAAGCTTATTTTGCACTGAAGAGAAGTGTCTGAACTTTCGTAGGGTCCTCCAACTTCCTTGAATAAACAATATATCTATATACTAAAAGTTATAGTTGCTTCGAATCAAGAAAACACAAAAACTCTATTACATACCCAAAAAAGTTTTACATCATCAACAAATCTCATTTTGAACATTTTGTCAGCTTCATCAAGAACATGGAGTTGGAGATAGCTCAGCTCAAGGATTTGCCTTCCGATATGAGCCTGGAAAGTACATCAATTTTTAAGGTTATGCGAAGCACACAATCTAAAACGATGATTTGAAGTTAAGAAACAAGCAAGGGAACCTACCTTGATACAAGCAGAGGTTTCGACAACAATGTCAACACCTCTCTTTAATTTATACTCCTCAAGTGGTAGCTATCACCTCCATAGACACAACAAGAAGTTAACCCAGTAGCTCCTCCGTATGCATCAAAGTCAGGAAACATCTACAAAGTAGAATACCAAACTAATAATGAACACCTAAAGAAGGAAAAACAAAAAACAAATTAGCTCCAAATTTTTTAATAACATCTGCAAAAATTCTTTACCTGTTTGCCCAATTCTGTAGTGGTTTAAAGTACTAGAACACTTGGTGGCCTGCCATATCCATTCTTCCTTTTGCTTTTCACATGTCTATTGATCAATGATCCCAATATAGGCAACACAAAGACTAGTGTTTTACCCTAAACCACACATCCCGCACGTTCAGCAAAGCCCAATTCAATACACAGACTAACGTGTTGTAATGGAACCATTACCTGACCAATGCGAGCGCGACCAACTAGATCGGCACACCATCGAGAACATCATTGAAGCTTGAATCGGAAAAGGGGCTTCGATGCCATTTTCTTTAAATATCTCCCTCAATGAAGCTTTTCAAAACAACGTTGGTGTTATCGACTTCGACATCTTCCAGGCACTTCACCTTTTTACTGCTCTTCTTCTTCTCCGTCTCTGACTCCGACTCCACAAACTCAGAGCTTGAATCGCTCTCTGTTAGCTTTGCGCTTCTTCTCCTTCTTATTACTCTTCTTCTTCTTCTCGTCCTCTTCTCCTTTGGAATCGGAGATTCTCAGTTGATTAAACCCTCAGTCATTCATTCACTGTTTTTTCTTTTCAATGCATCGCTAAAAAAAGATTATAGATTTTATTGGCTCTGACCAAAAAAGAGATTTTACTGGGTTTTAATTTGGGCTTTTCCATTCATGTTTTTTAATTTAAATATGATTTTAGCCCATTTGAAAAAAATACAAAAACTTTTTCACATGCTTTTAATAGAACGACGATTGTTCTAAATAATATAGAAGATGTTTATTTTATTAACATAAACCAATGATTGATTATAAGATCAAACAAAGATATAATTTTATTGGTATACGTTGTTTTAAAATATTTAAACTAAAAAATTAATTGTAATCGTAGCTTTTATAACTTTATGTTTAAATGAAACTTCTTTTAACTTGGCTTTTAGAAATTTTTTTATGAAGACCTTTAATTACAGTTGTTGCTAATTTTCCAACTATTTAATTATTATGTATATTATTATAATTATCATTAGTAACCATATTACTACTAATTATAAAAGTTGCGAGCAAGACTTGATGAAGGAAACATAAAATACCACAAAACAAAAGAGGATTTTTTCTTTACTTGGACTTGCTCTCGGATTTATCAGCTATGTTGCACTGATAAGGGTACGAGACTTAAAACGACATATCTAAAAAATATGGATATCGATACTGTATGGTACATCAATAACAATATCCATAAATTAAATATATAAAGAAAAAATACCATAAGTCTTAATATAGATAAACATTTCAAATAATATCTAAGGTACTAAAAAAAAACTAATTCTTAACCGACTCATCTTCAAATTCGGGTTTATCTAATGAAAGATTTGCAAACTCCAAGATCCCCACATCTTCCAAAGAACCAAATGAGTCTCCACCAACATCCCACATTTTGGTCTTATCATCCTCGTACTCTTATGAATTTTTTGATAGAAGGTGTACATCGTTATGGATGAAGACCAAGTCTTGAGCACTACTTTGATTCAACTTATTCCTTCTCAGTGAATGAATGAATGCATAAGTACACCAATTGCATTCAACACAAGAAGATGAACTAGGTTGTCCAAATAATCTAAAAGCTAAGGTCTGTATGAATGGAGTTTGAGCACCAAAGTTAGTCCACCATTTCATAGGTTTCATAGTAGACATCACAGGAAAAACATGTTGAATCCTCAAAAGGACCACTCTTCATGGAGAATAATGCATACTCCTCCAAAACCTTAATATGATCATCATCGTTGGGAAATAATCTTCGAAAACACCTCCTCCTCTTACTTAAGATTTTTGCATCCCTGTGTGCACCAACTCTCGCAGGATCCTCATTTAACCATGTATCACTGTAAAATCAACATCATACAAAGACATGTTATATATGTGGTAAGAGAATAAAAAAATGAACAAAACCATATACTTTGGATTCAAAGAGTGAGCTAGGCAATGAAAAGGAATCTTTTTTTCCTCCAGCGAGCCACTAAGATCTGGCGAACAACATCATAAAAGAGATTGTCTTCATACATTGGACGTTTCTCTTTCTTATAGATCTTAATTTTCACCTTCTCAATTATCGAATCCCACATCTCATATACCAAATGAAGACATGACTTGTCTATAGCACAAAATCTAAGCATCTCATAG
The DNA here is from genome assembly GCA_900406275.1 of Anastatica hierochuntica. Classification (NCBI taxonomy): domain Eukaryota; kingdom Viridiplantae; phylum Streptophyta; class Magnoliopsida; order Brassicales; family Brassicaceae; genus Anastatica; species Anastatica hierochuntica. Next base: position 20,182 of record OVAN01001153.1, on the reverse strand, counting down.
ATAGGTCTTGTGAAATCAATATTATATTTTCCCATCATTCATCACTCAGAATCTTCTCCTTAACAAAATTTGTTTTCCCCATGTCATCCTCTCGATAGATAGACCAATCCTCACTTATGACAGTCGCTTGAAGGCCTCTTCTGATGAGCTTCAGCCGCTTAAGCATCACAATGATGGAAGCAAACGAGTATCAGCAACGGAAAGAAACTTAAGAGTTGAGAACTTACCAAAGATGGATAGTCTCATGTTGTGGTTCATGATATAATTTTTTTATGGCGAGTGCATCCCCATGACCTTCTATTATCCAATTGCACTCCTCATATGTTACTACATCCACTTCTACATTCTTTGCTGCACATATGTTCTGCAAGCTAGTTTGAGAGTATGGACAATGAATGGTGTCTAATAAATTTGTTCATAGTCCATCTCAATCAATTCTCCAGCGCCTTACAATTTGGTGCATTATAAGTGATGATTTGCACAACGTTTTGATGGTCTACTTGATTAAGAACAAGCTCTATCAAATCAGCAATGAAAACTTTATCCTTCACTTCGCCAAAACAATTATCACCCCTGAGAAAGATAGGAGTATTCCCAGAAATAGTGATGAAGTTTATCAGAGGCATTCTTGTAGGGTCGCTCCAACCATATGACACAATTGTCACCCCTTTTTCTCTGTGTTAACTTAATTGGTTCCAATAACCTCTCAACATGGTTTCTCTCTTGGTGTAGCAAGCTTGTTCTCAACTTGTTATAACTTGGAAGCACATAACCACCAATTTTGTTGACAGTAGCAAACCGATAGGACTTGTAATAATTTGGATTCTTCGGAAGGTTAAATGGCACGTCTCCAGTGTAGAACACCCTTACAAATAAGTGATCCAATTTATCCCTTGGTTCAACACCAAACGCTCTAACAAGATGTTAAAAGCTAGACTTTCTTTTCATTGAAGAGTCTGGTTCGCTGAGCAAAGAAACTTCTCTATGTCCATATTCACTTTTCTTCCACTCAAACTTGTCTTCCAACTTCTTCATTTCAAGTCATTCAATCCTAGTTGCTTTCTAACAAATAGAAACTCACGCAATCTTTATTCTAAGTAAATGTGCTTTCACTCGAAAATAAGAACCTTTTTTCTTACTCATTGCAAATAATACACCGAAAACTCCAAGTACCTCCTATTATTCCTTGTTTCTCTAACTTGGTCACATAATTCCACAATGGAGCTTCGTCTCCTGTAGATCGAGATCCACGACTACTATCACCTTGTTCTTGAGAAGTCAGAATGATTAACTGCAAAAAAAACATGACACATAAAATTAAACAATTTCACATACAGATCAACACATAATTTTTTTTAAAAAAAATATAAACATACGAACAAAGTATAAAAGTAAAAAACATACAAAGTAATCATCGAATATAACATACAGAAGAACAAAGTATAAAAATAAATTCTAATAATCATCATCGAGAAAATACCTATGTTGAATTTCTCTTTTAGTATAATAAAAACATAATAACCAACGAAATGATTCCAGTACTATACAAATTTTTATTATAATAATTTAAAATCATCATCTTCTGCTTATTGTTTGTGTGTTGCCGTATCTGCTAAAGAAGAAGTAATTAAGAATTTTTTTTCTTCTCCAAACTCAAAGCGTGAGAAGAAGAAGAGAGGTCAAAAAAATATATAAGAATAAGAGAAATCCTAATTATTTAATTTATGCAATTTTTATTTTTTTGAAAAGTTTTTTAAAAAATTAGAAGAATTATAACATAACTTTTTTAAGCTACACTTCATTTAAGTCATTGACGTCTCCGAAACATCCTCAGATTTGAATGCCCCCATCCAATTTTGATTGCCGTTTCAGCCATATCGAAGACGTCTCAGGAACGTTTCCGTGATGTTTCCTCGTCGTCCCATACCTGAACTGTACCCAAGACGTGATACGACACCGTAATGACATCTCAGTGCTTCATGGATTGTTTCTCTAACTTGGTCACATAATTTCACAATGAAGCTTCTCCTCATGTAGATCAAGATCTACCACTACTATAACCTTGTTCTTGAGAAGTCATAATGATTAACTGCAAAAAAATATGACACATAAAATTAAAAAAATTAACATACAAATCAACACACAAAATTTTAAACAAATATATAAACATACGAACAAAGTATAAAAGTAAAAAAAATACAGAGTAATAATTGAATATAACATATATAAGAACAAAGTATCAAAATAAAAACTAATAATCATCATCGAGAGAATACCTATGTTGAACTTCTCTTTTAGTATAATGAAAACGTAATAATCATCAAAATGATTTCAGTACTATACATATTCTATTATAATAATTTAAAATCATCATACATTGCTTACCGTTTGTGTGTTGCCGTATCTGCTAAAGAAGAAGTAATTTGCTTCTGCAAACTGAAAGCTTGAGAAGAAGAAGAGAGACCAAAGAAATATATAAGAACTAGAGAAATCCTAATTATTTAATTTATGTAATTTTTTCTTTTGTGAAAAGCTTTTAAAAAATTAGAAGAAATATAACATAATTTTTTAGGGTACACTTCATTCAAGTCATCGACGTCTCCGAAACATCCATAGATTCGAAGGCTCCGGTCTCCAATTTTTCTTGTCGTTTCAGCCATGTCGGAGACGTCTCAGGAACGTTTACGTGCGTTTCCTCGCTGTCCTATACCTGAACTATACCCGAGACGTGAGACGGCATCGTAATGACATCTCGGTGCTTCATAGCTTGTTTCTCTAACTTGGTCAAATAATTTTACACTGGAGCTTTTTCCTCTTGTAGATCGAGATCCACCACTACTATCACCTTGTTTTTTAGAAGTCATAATGATTAACTGCAAAAAAAACATGACACATAAAATAAATAAAAAAAGTTAACATACAAATAACACACAAAATTTTTAAAAAAATTATAGACATACGATGAAAGTATAAAACTAAAAAAAAACATAGAGTCGAATACAACATACAGAAGAACAAAATATGAAAATAAAAACTAATAATAATCAACAAGAGAATATATATATGTTGAACTTTTCTTTTACTATAATAAAAACATAATAATCATCGAAATGATTTCAATACTATATTGATTTCAGTACTATATTGATTTCTACTATAATAATTTAAAATCATCATCATCTGCTTACCGTTTGTGTGTTGCCATATCTGCTAAAGAAGAAATAATTAAGATTTTTTTCCTTCTGCAAACTGAATGTGTGAGAAGAAGAAGAGAGGCCAAAGAAATATATAAGAACAAGAGAAATTCAAATTATTTAATTTATATAATTTTTCTTTTTTGAAAATTTTTTAAAAAATTATAAGAAATATAACATAACTTTTTTAGGATGCACTTCATTTAAGTCATCGACATCTCTGAAACATCACCAGATTCGAAGGCTTCCGTCTCTGATTTTTGCTTGCCGTTTCAGCCTTGTCAAAAATGTTTCATGAACGTTCCCATGACGTTTCCTTGACGTCCCGTACCTGAACTGTACACAAGACTTGAGACAACATCGTAATGATATTCCGGTGGTTTATAGTTTGTTTCTCTAACTTGGTCACATAATCTCACAATGGAGCTTCTCCTCATGTAGCTCGAGATCCACCACTACTATCACCTTATTCTTGAGAAGTCATGATGATTAACTGCAAAAAAAAAACATGATATATAAAATTAAAAATTTTAACATACAAATCAACAAACAATTTTTAAAAAATATATATACAAACATACGAACAAAGTAAAAAAGTAATAAAAACATACAGAGTAATCATCGAATATAACATACAAAAGAACAAAGTATAAAAACAAAAACTAATAATCATCATCGAGAGAATAACTATGTTAAACTTCTCTATTAGTATAATCAAAACATAATAATCTTCGAAATGATTCCAGTACTATACAAGGTTCTATTATAAGAATTTAAAAATATCATTCGCTGCTTATCGTTTGTGTGTTGCCGTTTCTGCTAAAGAAGAAGTAATTAAGAATTTTTTTTTCTTATGCAAACTGAAAGAATGAGAAGAAGAAGAGAGACCAAAGAATTATATAAGAACAAGAAAAATCCTAATTATTTAAGTTATACAAATTTTTTTTGAAAAGTTTTTTAAAAAATTAGAAGAGTTATAACATAATTTTTTGAAGGTACACTTCAGTTAAGTCATCGACGTCTTCGAAACGTCCCCGGATTTGAATGCTCCTGTCCAATTTTGATTGCCCTTTCAGCCACGTCGGAGACGTCTCAGGAACGTTTCTGTGATGTTTCCTCACCGTCCCATATCCGAGACGTGAGAAGGAACCGTAATGACATCTCGGTGCTTCATAACTTGTTTCTCTAACTTGGTCACATAATTTCACAATAGACCTTCTCGTCCTGTAGATCGAGATCTAACACTACTATCATCTTGCTCTTGAGAAGTCATAATGATTAACTACAAAAAAACATGACACACAAAATTAAAAACTTTAAAATACAAATCAACACACAAATTTTTAAAAAATTATAAACTTACGAGCAAAATATAAAAGTAAAAAATAAACATACAAAACAATCATCGAATACAACATACAGAAGAACAAAATGTAAAAAATAAAAACTAATAATCATCATCGAGAGAATACCTATGATAATTTTTTTCTTTTAGTATAATAAAAACATAATAATCATCTAAATGATTTCAGTACTATACAGAGTTCTATTATAAGAATATAAAATCGTCATCCTTTACTTACCGTTCATGTGTTGCCGCATCTGCCAAAGAATAAGTAATTAAGAATTTTTTTCTGCAAACTGAAAGTGTGAGAAGAAGAAGAAGAAGAAGAGAGGTCACAAAATATATAAGAACAAGAGAAATCTTAATTATTTAATTTATGTAATTTTTCTTTTTTGAAATTTTTTTAAAAAAATTAGAAAAAATATCCCCGAATATATAAGTGTGAGAAGAAGAAGAAGAAGAAGAGAGGTCACAAAAATATATAAGAACAAGAGAAATCTTAATTATTTAATTTATGTAATTTAGGGTACACTTAACTTAAGTCATCGACGTCTCCGAAATGTCCCCGAATTCGAAGGCTCATGTGCCCAATTCTGCTTGCGGTTTCAGCCTGTTGAAAACATTTCAAGAACGTTTTCATGTCGTTTCTTCGTCTTCGCCGTATTTTTTCTGTGTCCGAGACGTAAGACGGCACCGTAATGGGTTTCATAATTTGTTTCTTTAACTTAGTCATATAATTTCACAATGGAGCTTCTCCTCTCGTAGATCGAGATCCACCACTACTATCACTTTATTCTTGAGAAGTCATAATGATTAACTGCAAAAAAACATGACACATAAAATTTATCAATTTAACATACAAATCAACACACAAAATTTTTAAAAAACTTATAAACATACAAACAAAGTATAAAAGTAAAAAAAATCATACAAAGTAAACATCGAATACAACATACAGACGAACATAGTATAAAAAATAAAAACTAATAATCATCATCAAGAGAATATCTATGTTGCCGTATCTGCAAAAAAAGAAGTATTTAAGAATTTTTTTCTAAAGTGTAAGAAAAAGAATAGAGGCCAAAGAAATATATATGAGACAAGAGAAACCCTATTAATTTAAATTATGTAATTTTTCCTTTTATGAAAAGTTTTAAAACAAATTATAAAAATATAACATAACTTTTTTATTGGTACACTTAATTTAACTTTTCCCGCCAAAACCGCAAGTGTGTCATTTTCCCGCAAAAAATGTAGACCCGTCGATTTTCCTTCCAAAAACGTAAATTCCATCGATTTTCCCGCCAAAACCGTAAGTCTATCGATTTTCCTGCAAAAAACGTAAAACCGTCGATTTTCCCGCCAAAACTGTAAGTCCGTCGATTTTCCCATCAAAAACGTAAATCCGTCGATTTTCCTGCCAAAACCGTAAGTCCGCTGATTTTCCCGCCAAAACCGTAAGTTCGTCGATTTTCTCGCCAAAATCGCAAGTCGGTCGATTTTCCCGCCAAAATCGTAAGTCTATCGATTTCCCGCAAAAATCGTAAATTCGTTGATTTTCCCGCTAAAACCATAAGTCTATCGATTTCCCGCCAAAAACGTAAATCCGTTGATTTTCTCGCTAAAACCGTACGTCTATCTATCTTCCCGCAAAAAAGTAAACTCGTTGATTTTCCCGCCAAAAACGTAAATTCCGTCGATTTTCCCACCAAAAACGTAAGTTTGTATATTTTTCCGCCAAAAACGTAAATTCCTAAATTTTTCCGCAAAAAAGCATAAAGTGTTAGTTTTCCCGCTTTAAGCGTATTTTGATAATTTTCCCGTTAAAAATATGAATTCATCAATGATGATTATTATAATAATATTTATGATAATTATAATTATAGTATAATGATAATTAATTTATTTTTTTAATTATTTTATATAATCAAAAAGTTAATGAATAACCATTAAAACCATTAACCCATTAATTTTAATGAGTTATGGGTTGATCCAAACCATTTGCTAAATGGACTGGGTTAACTCATGATCCATTTAGCTTACAATCTCTTTGGATATGGGTTGGTTTGGTTTGGTTTACCCATTTTGACACCCCTAAATTTAAGTCATCGACGTCTCCGAAATGTCCCCAGATTCGAAGGCTCCCGTCTCCGATTTTGCTTGTTGTTTCAGCCATGTCAGAGACATTTTGGGAACATTTATGTGGCGTTTACTTGACGTCTCTGTACCCGAACTATACCTGAGCCGTGAGACGACACCGTAATGGCATCTTAGTGCTTCATAGCTTGTTTCTCTAACTTGGTCACATAATTCCACAATGGAGCTTCTCCTCTTGTAGATCAAGATCCACCGCTATTACTATCTTGTTTTTGAGAAGTCATAACGATCAATTGCAAAAAATTATGACACATAAAATTAAACAACTTAACATACAAACCAACACACAAAAATTTTAAAAATTATAAAATACTAACAATGCATAAAAGTAAAAAAACATAAAAAGTGATCATCGGATACAGAAGAAAAAAGTATAAAAATAAAACTAATAATCATCATCGAGAGAATCCTTATGTCGCATTTCTCTTTCAGTATAATAAAAACATAATAATCATCGCAAGATTCCAATACTATAAAAGTTCTATTATAATAATTTAAAATCATCATCCTCTACTTACCGTGTGTGTTGTCGTATTTGCCAAAGAAGAAATAATTAAGAATTTTTTTTCTTCTGCAAACTGAAAGTATAAAAAGAAGAAGAGAGGCCAAAGAAATATATAAGAACAAGAGAAATCCAAATGATTTAATTTATATCATTTTTCTTTTTTGAAAAGTTTTTAAACAAATTAGAAGAAATATGACATAACATTTTTAGGGTACACTTAATCTAAGTCATTGACATCTCAGAAATGTCCTTAGATTCGAAGGCTCTCATCTCCAATTTTGCTTGTTGTTCCAGCCACGTCGGAGATGTTTCGTGAACATTTTTGTGGCGTTTCCTCGCCGTCCTCGTACCCTAATTGTATCCGAGACGTGAGACGACACCGTAATAGCGTTCCAGTGCTTCATAGTCGGTCAGCTCCTCTAGCAAACAGCTAAAGCAAGACATTCTCTACTATGTTTTTTTGTTTCGTGGATCCCTCGCTTTCATTCCATGAGACTTCAAAATTTCATCACCTGGCCATTTGTATTTGTCCCTTTTTCTAAAAGATAGATCCCAATGGACAACAATACTGTCTTTGGAAGCTGAAAACCCTCTAGCATCGTCCTCGGATAATGCTACCGGTACAACAGGTTGTCGGTGTTTGATGATAACACAAAACTCATATGTACTCTGTGGCTCATGAACCCTGAATCATGAATCAATTTTAGTAACAACCAATCTTCAATAAGAAAACAAATTCATTCCATTTTTTATTTTCGTCTCAGATTCATTCCATTTACAAGCAATTTCGATATTTATGAATTCAAATTCTAATACATCAACTACCAAGTTCCTTAATTACCTCGATGCAATAGCTCTTCGCACCTTACCACTCTACTCGAATTGCTTCATCATCAGAGTCTTCACACGAAGTATCGTCATCTTCCTCATCCTCTTCCTCACCATCTTCTTCATCACAGTCTCTCCGCTTCGTCTCTCTCATTGGATGGAGAATCTGCTCTGTTAGCCTCTTCCGCTTCTCGCCCGCCGTCTCATCGGCAAACTCATCATCGTCATCCTCTGCTTCCTCAACTACTTTCCCATCTTCGTCTCCTTCTATAAACCCATCCCTTCAACGTCAGATTCCACTTATTCGATATCGTCGCCATCGTAGCTGGCTTCTGTTCAATAATCTCTTCCTCGAAGAATGGATCCCTACCATCCGAACTTTTTTTACACCTCTCTTAAAGCTCCCACCTTTCCTCTTCTCCCTCTTTTTACCACCTCTCTTAAAGCTCCCACCTTTCCTCTTCTCTTTGTCTCGATGCAACTCACCTAAAGCAGGAGAACTCGATTAGAGTTTAATGGTTTTTGTTAAGGTTTTAATAGTAGCGACGTAGAAGCAGAAAACTATATTTGGTTGGAAAAGTTTACAACTTTAATTAAATTCTATCACTTCGCCAACTAATGATATGCATTTTCAAAATCCAAGCCGAACCCGAAATACCCAAATTCAAATTAGAAAAAAAATCCGAACAAGTCCTTGGCTTTCAGTAGTTTGGAGTTGTTAGCTTCGAATAGTTTAGATTAGGATAATATCCAATCCCGATCTGAATTTCAATGAATATCCAAAAACTTGAAGTTGAACTCGAAACCCTAATTAGTATATGAAAACAACCAAATATCCGAATAAGTGTTTCAGAACTGAACTTTAGGATTTGGACCCGATCCGAACCCTAACACGGTCCGGTACCACAACCCCGATCCTGTCGCCATTGTAATAGGTTTTGTTCATGCGTCGGGTCGACCCGACCTAACTTGGCCCACTTAAATAATTGGATCATAAACCGGAAATAGTGAACCGGACCATCCATCCATCCACCCACCCAATTGCTAATTAATCTACCAAAGCGGGACGTCCTTGTCAAAGGGTATCTTCTTTCTTCTTCCGTCTTCGCTTTTCGCCGTTTTCTCTTTCTTCTTCGTTAAACTTCCAAAAACTCGTTAGAGAAATCGGGAAGCTTTTCTAGAATTCAGAGGCGGGAAAGACACAATTTCTGGGAGGAAGAAGAGGAAGAAGATGAGCTCGTGGAATTATGTCGTAACAGCTCACAAACCCACCAGTGTCACTCACTCATGCGTCGGAAACTTCACCAGTCCTCAAGAGCTCAATCTCATTGTTGCGTATGAATCTCCTCCTTTCTCTCTTTCTTCTTTATCATTTTCCCCCTTCTTTTGGTATCAAAGCTGTTTGTTTTTATGGGGTTTAGGGTTTACAAGGAAGCTAGATTCCATCCCTATTTTGTGCTCTAGTTGCGTTAAAGTTAGAGCCTTTCTCGAGATTATCAGTTTGTAGTTTTAGTCAATAAGTGGTTTGAGTATTTGATAGATTCTCACACTAGAGAAATGCTTTGGAAGATGAGAGAATTAGGATTTTCATCTTTCTGTATTCTTTGATTTGAATTGATGATTGGAAATGTTAGCTAGACTTGTACTTGTATGGCTGTAAGTGATCTGAACTAAATTGCATGCTGAAGAGGGTTCACTACTAAATTTGAAGATTTCGCCATTCCCGATTTAGGGGGTTGTCAAGTTTTGTCTTTGCTAGCAGTATCCATTTTCTTATCATCCACTGGACCAGATCCATTTTATTGCTAATTCTTACATCTTGTTGATCTGTTCACAGGAAATGTACACGAATTGAGATCCATTTGCTTACCCCACAAGGACTTCAAGTACTGCATACATCTCTATTTTCTCAGACTTATATTGATTATAAACTACTGTTCATTAATATAGACTAGTTGCGAGCTTATTGATTTACAAACTTTTAGTTCTTTATAAGAACTGCATTGCTATGATTCGTCTTGTTATTAATAGAAAGCTCATGTGCAGCCTATGCTGGATGTTCCCATATATGGGAGAATCGCGACTTTGGAACTGTTCCGCCCCCATGTGAGTATATATCTCTTAATGTGTTCCCTTCTCATGGTCTAATTAGTAAGTTAAAATGTTTATTATACTGTCCACTATCCTTTGCAGGGCGAAGCACAAGATTTTTTGTTCATTGCAACCGAGAGATACAAATTTTGTGTTCTTCAGTGGGATGCAGAGTCGTCTGAGCTTGTTACGAGGTATAGTCTCCGAACCGTCATATTTTTCATGCATTTCAGTTGGTGTTAACTAACCACTTGTTGCTGTTTGTCTATTAATTTATGATCTTATCATTTTCGGTGCTAGAAGTGAATACATTAACACACTCAATCAGTTTATAGTTTAGTGCATGGTACTTGCGTGTTTTAGATAGTAGTTCACAGCGTCTTCCTGTTGTCCAGAGTCTGTTACAAAACTCATTTACTTTGACGATCATGAATCTGTTTGAGCCTTATTATTGGAGTGATTATTGGTTCTCCCCTAACAAAATTGATGCATTCACCTTGTACGTTTCTGACTTTCTGTATATCCGAAGAATGGAAAAATCATGTATGATGGTTGCATAGTTGTTGCATCGTGCTACTTTGTTAAAGAAGCAATTTATCAACTGACGATTCTCTACTTGCTGAGTCAATATGATGTTTTTATGATCCCAGAGCAATGGGGGATGTTTCTGATCGTATAGGCCGGCCAACAGACAATGGTCAGGTATAGAATATCATCTTCTCTTTTTTTTTTCCGTTCGTTAGTATGTTCTGTGATTAAGGATTTGACGGGCATGCAGCTGACTTTTGATTTAACACTGACTTTTGTAGATTGGCATAATTGATCCAGATTGTAGATTAATTGGACTCCATTTGTATGACGGCTTGTTTAAGGTATATTGCTTCCTTCTATGACAAATTTCACATATGTCCTGTTTTTCTGAATGAAATCATGTTATTAAACTTCCACAATTTCACTGATATTTTTATACAGTGTATAATAATGCATTCTGTTTCTTTGTTTCTGTTAGGTTATTCCATTTGATAATAAGGGACAGCTAAAGGAAGCTTTCAATATAAGGTACTGTTTTATTCAGGTAGCATTCTGTAGTTTTGGTGCTTACAAAACTCTATTTTTATGTGGAATGGTCACCTATGTATGTGTTTTAGTACGCACTTGTCATGCATCAGATTCTTTTGTATAATTCAATAGGCTCAGTCCTTTTGATTATTTACAATATGATTATTTTGGGGACACCATAAAGCTGAATGATATATTGAGTGTGGTGCTTAAATTTCAGGCTGGAGGAATTGCAGGTTCTGGATATCAAGTTTTTGTTTGGATGTGCAAAGCCCACAATTGCAGTACTTTATCAGGTAATATCTCAACATGAATGCGCATTGGAAATTTTCTGTCCATGCATATAAATTTTTTGTGTGGCATGTGTCAACCTTGTTCGTGATTCTTAAGTATTTCAGAGCTCGCTGTAAACAGAACTCTTTTTGCAATTTGTTAATCCCAGCACTGTTGGCAGTTGAGTGATTTTGAGCGAAGTAGCTTTGTTGTATTTACTTTAACGATAGTTACTGAAACAAATTGCTTTTTTAATCTTTATAATCTATTTTGATGATGTAATCTGATGTGCCGATCTAATTTTTTTCCTTCTGGGAGTAATGAATGATTGGTTTTATAGGACAACAAAGATGCTCGTCATGTCAAAACATATGAAGTCTCTCTAAAAGATAAGGATTTTATTGAGGGTCCATGGTCACAGAACAATCTTGACAATGGTGCTGACCTTCTGATTCCGGTACCACCACCTCTGTGCGGTGTCCTTATTATTGGTGAAGAAACAATTGTCTATTGTAGTGCTAATGCATTCAAAGCAATACCAATTAGACCTGTAAGTTCGTTTAGTAATTTCATTTGCGTTTATTATTTCATTTGTTCTATATGTACCCCTTTTTGTTTTCTTTGTCTGCTTATGTCATCTTCATTTTGTGTGTCCAGTCCATCACTAAAGCATATGGAAGAGTTGATATCGATGGTTCTAGGTATCTTCTTGGTGACCATGCCGGACTGATACATTTGCTTGTTATAACACACGAAAAAGAAAAGTGAGTGTGTGCATGTGGACTTGTTGTTACACTTTTCCATATTCTAAGCAATTGAAAACTCTGCTGAACTTTTTTTGTGTGCATATGCTGACTTTATTTGTATCTGCAGAGTCACCGGCCTCAAAATTGAGCTTTTGGGTGAAACGTCTATTGCATCAACTATATCTTACCTTGACAATGCTGTTGTCTTTGTTGGCTCAAGCTATGGTGATTCACAGGTGTGCTAAGAATTTTCTCTCAATTTTCTGCTGTAAGAGTATGTTGATCGTAATTGGCAATAGTCCTCTGTGGATTAGACTTTGTTTATTCTTTGTTGATTACACGGCAAACACAAAATCAACACATGTGACTGTTTCCATGTTTTGAAAACCTAATTGCAGCTAGTAAAGCTGAATCTACATCCTGATTCAAAGGGTTCATATGTAGAAGTCTTGGAAAGGTATATCAATTTGGGGCCAATTGTCGACTTCTGTGTAGTCGACCTCGAGAGACAGGGGCAAGGTCAGGTTGTAACTTGTTCTGGAGCCTTTAAAGATGGTTCTCTCCGCGTGGTTCGCAACGGGATTGGAATTAATGAACAGGTTTGATTTAAGTCCCAAAATCGCAATGTCTTGTATGCACAATCTGCTCATCCGGTTTCTATATTAAAACTCTGCTAAACTACAGGCGTCCGTGGAACTTCAAGGTATCAAAGGAATGTGGTCGTTGAAATCTTCAGTTGATGAGGCCTTCGACACATTCCTTGTAGTTAGCTTTATCAGTGAAACTCGTATATTAGCCATGAATCTTGAGGATGAACTGGAAGAAACAGAGATCGAGGGCTTCTTGTCTCAAGTGCAGACGTTATTTTGCCATGATGCTGTGCACAATCAACTTGTACAAGTAAGTTTGTCTATTACTTTGGGGTTTGTAGAAGATGACCGATATATTTGAAATCTGTTAAAGCTTAGTTACCTGTCTGAAATAGTTTTCTGGTCTTTCCTATTAACTGCTGCCTCTTCTGGTTCAGGTTACTTCAAATTCCGTTAGGCTAGTCAGTTCTACAACCAGAGAATTGCGGAATGAGTGGCATGCCCCGGCTGGATTCACTGTTAATGTTGCAACCGCAAACGCCAGCCAGGTTTTTCATTTCATTCTGGATTTGGTTTAATAGTTTTGTATGTAGCTGCTAATTGAAATGCTTGTCGTGAGAACGCTAACTTGAGTGTCTAGGCACACAACATGTTTTGAATGGGGTCGCTGATTTGTTTGGTAGGTTCTTTTGGCGACTGGAGGTGGGCATCTGGTATATCTAGAAATTGGAGATGGGAAATTGACGGAAGTGCAACATACCCTTTTGGAGTACGAGGTTTCCTGCCTTGATATAAACCCAATCGGCGATAATCCTAATTACAGTCAGCTAGCTGCAGTTGGGATGTGGACAGACATAAGTGTGAGAATTTTTTCGCTGCCAGACTTGACTCTCATTATGAAAGAGCAACTAGGAGGGGAGATAATTCCCCGATCTGTTCTTCTTTGTGCATTCGAAGGGGTATGATTCTGTTGGACCGTCCTTCAGATAAGCCTAGAACCGAGTTAAAGTTTATCGTAGAAATTAACATGTATCATGCTGCAGATATCTTACTTGCTCTGTGCTCTTGGAGATGGCCATCTTTTGAACTTCCAGTTGGATACAACTACTGGACAATTGAAAGACAGGAAAAAAATATCACTTGGGACTCAGCCTATAACTCTGCGTACATTTTCGTCAAAAAACGCCACACATGTCTTTGCTGCGTCAGATAGACCAACTGTAATCTATAGTAGCAATAAGAAGCTGTTATACAGCAATGTTAATCTTAAAGAAGTTAGTCATATGTGTCCTTTCAACTCTGCTGCTTTTCCTGACAGGTACACTACAGATCCTTTTTCTCATTTTTGCTTTCTTTTTCCATTTCCCGATCAAAGTTAACTGCATGTGAAATCTGATTCTCTGACCTCTCTTATGAGCAGTTTAGCAATTGCCAGAGAAGGTGAGCTTACTATCGGTACTATTGATGATATTCAGAAGCTTCACATACGTACTATTCCTCTTGGAGAGCATGCTCGTCGAATCTGCCATCAGGAACAGACGCGTACATTTGGTATTTGCAGTTTGGGAAACCAGACAAATGGCGAAGAATCTGAAATGCATTTTGTACGTCTTTTAGACGACCAAACTTTCGACTTTTTGTCGACTTATCCATTGGATGCCTTTGAGTATGCTTGCTCCATAATAAGTTGCTCGTTTGCCGACGATAAAAATGTTTATTACTGTGTTGGAACCGCATACGTTTTACCGGAGGAAAATGAACCAACGAAGGTATCATTTTTCATTGGGAAATTATCACTCTCAAGTCAAACTTCTTTTTCCTTAATATGTCTTTTAATATTCATGGTTTGTGAATGTAGGGAAGGATTTTAGTATTTATAGTTGAAGATGGGAGATTGCAGCTTATCGCCGAGAAAGAAACTAAAGGAGCTGTTTATTCTCTCAATGCTTTTAATGGAAAACTTCTTGCTGCTATTAATCAGAAGATTCAGTTATACAAGTGGATGCTGCGGGATGATGGCACTCGTGAATTACAGTCTGAATGTGGGCATCACGGACACATTCTAGCTCTCTATGTACAAACCCGTGGAGACTTTATCGTGGTTGGTGATCTCATGAAATCAATCTCCTTGCTGATCTATAAGGTACAGATACCTTGTATACATAATGAAACTACTTCTGTTCTAAACTCCTAGCTTTAGATGGCTGATTTATGACGATATATTTTCTTTTTGAAAGCACGAGGAAGGTGCAATTGAGGAACGGGCTCGGGATTACAATGCAAATTGGATGTCAGCGGTCGAGATACTCGATGATGATATCTACCTTGGTGCTGAAAACAATTTCAATCTGTTAACAGTGAAGAAGAACAGTGAAGGTGCTACTGATGAAGAACGCGGGCGTTTAGAGGTAGTCGGAGAGTATCACCTAGGGGAATTTGTGAACAGATTCTGCCATGGATCCCTGGTAATGAGGCTACCTGATTCAGAGATTGGTCAGATCCCAACTGTAATCTTTGGTACAGTCAATGGAGTGATTGGAGTAATAGCTTCCCTGCCTCAAGAACAGTATGCTTTCTTGGAGAAACTGCAGTCGAGTTTGAGGAAAGTGATCAGAGGAGTTGGCGGATTAAGCCACGAGCAATGGAGGTCGTTTAATAACGAGAAAAGAACAGCGGAAGCAAGGAATTTCTTGGATGGAGACTTGATAGAATCGTTTCTGGATCTGAGTAGGAACAAGATGGAGGAGATATCTAAATCGATGAATGTACAAGTGGAAGAGTTGTGTAAGAGAGTTGAAGAGCTCACTAGGCTTCACTGAGCCAAACCGTATGTATGCTTTGTTCTTTTTGTTGTTAAATTTATGCTCTCTTTTGAAGTTTTGATTTTATAGTAAACATGGTTAAACTGTTGTTTTATGAATAAAAACCGATTTGTCTTTTGATACCTTAAGTATTGAATTACATATTTCATACTTTCTCAAGTTATGAAGTTTGATTTTGTAGTAACTTGGTTAAAGTGTTGTTTTCTGAATCAAAACCGATCAGTCTATTGGGTCCTTATTGATTTTTTTTTTTGTCAACATGGTCCTTATTGATTGAAACATTAATTTCTCAATCAAAATATGTATTGATAATACATATATTTTATAGTATGTGATTCTGATGCATGAAAGTTTTTTTTTTATTTCACTTAAGGGTGAATAACCATATGTAAATCACTACTTAAATTTTTGGGAGTCAAAAGAAAATAAAATATTGGGGATTTTACACAAAAAAAAACTCCTTTTGCGAAAAAAAATTAGAGATAAAAATGTAATATCAATTTTCGTGAGGGTTAGAAATTTAATTAATGGTGACTATGATTATTCATTTATATTTTCCCTCAATTAATGAGTCTAAAGTACGCTAAGTCAAAAGACATAACACATTATTCTATATGGTTAATTAGATCAATAACTAAATTGCATAAAGTATTTGAGAATATAACACCTATATATATTTAATTAAGAAAACAATTAACTAATTCATTTGTTAAAGACCAAACAATCTTTGTAGTAGACACTATTTTTATTTTTTATTACTTTTTGTTTTATCAAATATTTCTAATTCTTCAAATCCTCTCAAACTTTAAATGGATCTAAAACTCTTTTACATATTGAAAAAAAGTTTGAAATACGCAAAACAAATTATTTTTTTTTCTATTAGATAAATTTTGAATTTTTCAAAATGGATTCATATTTTATAAATAATCAAAATTTAAAAAAATATCATAAGATGTTGCAAAATATCTAAAATAGTCTGACTGTTCTATCGACAAATGACATAGTCAAACTATTTTCTCCAATATTAACCGCTGCCATATCTGTAAACACAAACTTAGGAAAATTTGAAAGTCATTGATGTATTACTAATTAAATGTTTAAATTCACATAATCACACAATTTATAAACAATGTAAACCAAAAAAAGAAATGTAGTGTTCTCATCGAAAGTGAAATAGTCACAGTTTTCAAATATCTCATTTTTATTTTCACATTTAGATCAGTGTCCAAAAATCAATAATTGGAGATATAGAAAATGAAATGTGATTATAAATATAGTATAAATGAACTTATAATATTAAATGAAATGTGAAAGTTTAAATTATAATGAAGTTAGTTATTTATAGTAGAGGGAATGGAATATTAGAAGAGTGATGTATATATAGAATGTTGAACTAATTAATTAGAATGCATGACTTAATTACACATTCCAAAAAAGGTAGGTTTAAAAATTTGAGAATGAAAAACACAAAAGAAAAAATTTGGAGTTGAAAAAAAGGTTGTGATATGTCCAGAATTGTCTGACTATTTTATATTAACACGACTATTTAGCGTGTGTGCAATTTTTGGATTATTCAGAAAAAACTAAAAAAAGTTTAAAAAAAGAAAATAAAGTATAATTTTTGAAACGACAACATGAGAATAATGACAAATAATATGACTTTTTCTTCACTAGTTAGTTTTTTCCATTTAAAGGAATTTGATTAAAAACCCAAACAGGAACATACACAGATTCAAAGAACATAAAGCCGACAAAGGTCTAAATCATTTCCGCAGTCAAGAGCTGACGAGCTTATAGAGACGCTCCTGGAGCCAAAACCGGTGCAACAAACACCGGAGACATAAACTTTAAACTAAAGGTAAGAAATCAAAGAAAATTGATCCTCGACTACGAAATTTCTAACATAAGCACAAATCCCCTAGTAGAAAACCAAAAAGAGCGGAGGCAGAGAATGAGTTGAAGCAATAGTGGCCAACTTATTCAGACGCGAGGAAATACTCTTTTTATTGCTCCGTAAGTAGCCACGAGCGAACCGACACCCATTATATTGCTGCGAAGAAACAAAGCCACGGGAAACGGAACCTCCACAATCTCGAGTAATCGATGAGGAATATATTTAACAATCTCCTACTCTTTAGCAATGAAAACTAAATCCCGATCACTTTTCCTAAGAGACAGAACCAGATGATCCTTGAAAGAACAAAGATGAAGACAAAAGCCTCTGAAATCGTAGATCCAACCCCGGAAAAGCACAACATCGCAACTCTGAAGATTCACCATTAGAAGATTAGCAAAAAAACCAAAGGAGACACGACGGAGAAGGGCAAAGACCCTATTAAGAGCTCAACACTACCTCAAAAGGAAGATAACCAACCGCTTGTCCACACACGTTGTGGGAACGAGAGATTGCAACCACCTAACACAAACCGACATCGCCACCACAATCAAAACTATCGCAACAAGTATCCAAACCTTGATCTCAAAACCAATCCGCCCACCTTCTTCAAAGTCTTCAAATATAATCCTCTTTCTTGCTCGAGAACCCCTAGAACAACCACACCATCTCGAATCCATACAGATCGAGAACTTCTAACACAAACCCAGCTCGAGTTATGGAGAAAATCGAAAGAGTTGAAAACCGAAGAAGGTGAATACATAAAAGGACAAAACAGAACGGGCCGACGGCAATGGCTAAGCCGTCGGCCAAGCCAAGATCGGGGATTCACTAGTTAGTTTGTTAATTAAAAATTTTGTTGGTTATATACCCTAATTTTCCTATTGAAACCTAATTTCCCTATTGAATACAAGAAACAATAGAGACGATGGTAATGAATCAACAAAAAATTGGATATAAGAAAGTGAAGCAAATCCACGCACAAGACGATGAATCAACAACCACCAATTGACGGTAAAAATTTAGAAAGCACTAATAATTAATGAAATATTTATTTATTTTAACCAAGTAGTGGTAGTATGGTGGTAAGGGTTGGCTTGGGGGAAGGTGTGAAATTCACCTGTCCTGGATTCGATTCCTGCTTGGAACTAAGTTGTTTCTGCTTGACAAGACAAACATAGGGCCATGTCTTAGACCTCATTTGAAAACCTAGGATCATACTATTCGTCGGTACTATTCCCCTGGGGATTAGTTGGACTCCGACTCAGATGCCCGAGTTATAAAAAAAAAAAATATTTGTTTATATTTAGACTTCAATTGGTGACATCGGTTTTGAGAGTGCGGGAAAAGCGGATTTAGATAGCGAATGATGACCACGGTTTTATCATATGCGGGACGATTTCTTCAGTCATAGAATGGGACCCACACACATGTCACCCTTCAACTAAACTTTTTACGTGTGGGTGCGTATTTTAATTTTTTATTGGATGAAACTGAAATGACAAGTAAGATACCATATGAAGAAGAAAATGCCCTATCCACACTCAACAGTAAGTACGCATCGTATATATTATGTTATATATTATTTTTATTGTAAAATAATTATGATACATAAAAGTAAAAAAGTGATGTATACTTCTATTAACAATTTAATATAATAATTATATAAAAACAATTTAATATCACAAACTAATATTCATATATGTTATCATATCTTTTTCATATGATTTACAGAATTTCAAAGACCCATATCTTTATAATATTAAAAATAAAAAATTATTTATTAAAAGAGAATTACATAATCTTTTTCATGTATGATTTTTAAATTGAAGGTGTCTTAGAAATCTTATAAAATATCGAATGTATCTGATGAATTAAAAGAAGTAAATATGAGTATAATTACTCATTCACAAATCAAAAGATTCTCGAAGACATAAAAAAAATATAGTTATAAAGACACGGTCCATGACTACACGCAAGCTGACAATCTGGCTCGACAGTCCCGTATTCGTTACCATGATTTTAGTTTTGTAGATTCTTTGCCATCCGATTGGCTTTCCATGAGTGTGAACTCTTGATTAATGAGTGGTTGACAAAAAAAAGACACGGTCTTTACAAAAATACGAGAACCGCCCCGAACCAAATTTATATTAAAAAAACATTTATTTTAAATAAACATTTCAAATTATGTATTTTGGTCCGTAGAATACAAACTATTTTTATTTATTATATAAATTAGTCATTTTAATTTAAAGTTATACTAATATCACTTCTATAATTTTGTTTACAATAAATATATATATATATATATATATATATATATATTTCGCACTACATGTTACTTTTGGCATTCAAACTGTAGTGACTCCGACCCGGTTTTCGGATTGAACCGAACCAACCAACCCGGTTTAGGCCAAACCGAGGGAACCCTAGGTCATCCTGCAGCCTCTTCTCCCTATTTAAACGTGTCATTGTCTCAGGATTTGAG